>PVKA01013521.1:0-10761 GCA_004027165.1 Ctenomys sociabilis | reverse complement strand
GGGAATCACCGTGTCCCAGATTGAGTACAGTCAGGCTGGGAGAGCTGCTTTTCATTATCCTGTTAAACTCATTAATTTGTCTGCTGGAAAATTGGACACTAAAAAGCTGGTGTAGGGATGTACTAATGAGGTCAAAACTTTTATTCATTTAAGAGGAGCCTTGTTCTAACTAGGTTTCTATAGCTAGCATTTCCCATTTTGTCTGCAAGTTTTATACCTGATTAAGACCTCCTTGTATTTTTCAGAATGTGTTTCTTTCCCTTTGCTCCTAGCTGGATTTGATTTTTAAAAAATGGATTTCCCTGTTGCCAGTGTCACTAGTTTATATACCATTCATAATATTCATTCAGCCTTAGTAGGAGTTAATTTAGTATAATTTGGGGGCTCTGGTATAACACTGCTAGGAGGCCAGGCTTCACAGATGGGACAAACTTCTATGCGTGACAGGCAGAGAGAGTGGAGAACAGATCAAGACACTGTGAGGTGGTGTGTGTCCTCCAGCAGGAGCTGCCCACTTATTCCCTAGCCTGAGTAGACCCTTGGCCTCTCAAAAGCCCAGGGGAGGAAGCAAAATCCAAAGATAGGCTTGCCTATCACCTAGTGCTGCCTCCCACAGCTGAACTGAATGAAAGTATAGGGCAAGAAGGTAGGAAATAGTATTAAGAAAAGTGTCTCAGCTCATATTACTTCAAATATGACCCACAGTAGCATGGGTAGTAGGGACAGAGTGGAAGGAATGGCTTGAGGAAGGGTCGAATTTTAAGGCACAGGCAGATCACAGAGGTACAGAGAGCTGTTCTGAACAGACCAGAGCCAAGGGAGTCCTGTGGAAGCAGTGGGTGGGTGGGGGATATTTCAAAAAGATCCGGGTCACTGTCTCAGGCATTTTAGCAAGTCAAGGTACATTTTCTTACTTTTAAAATGATTTCCTTTCAATGTTTTTAAGATAGGCACCAGATGGAAATTTCAGAAACTTTAGAGATGACCCCATCACAGGAATATTCTGCTGAAACTCATTTAAATTTACTCATGCATAGTTTTAGCTGGGGCAGTCATGGCGGAGTGTTGCTCCATCCTTCCTTGATGATGGCTCCTGTTGCAAGGAGTGGAACTGGCCAGCCCCGCACCCCCACCAGCCCCACATATGACCTTGGGGATCTGCAACCTTTGGGTTCCACATTTTCACAGGCTACTCTCAGCCAGAGACTGAGCCTGGTGGGGTACAAGAGCAGATCAGTCCTTCCACATGGGCCTTGCCTACCAGACAGTCCCTGCAGTGGGTCTCCCCGTTCACCTGGTTTCTCCTCAGACCTCCCTCCTGCCTCCTCCTTTCCTTTACAGGAAGCGGCCCTGCAAGGCACATTTCTCTTCTGTAGGCTCAGCCTGCCTATTGCTGCTCCCTACTCCCCTAATACTTCACAGATTTTTCTTGCATTTTAAATTCTATTTTAACATATGCTTCTTAGAAGGTATATGTCCTTTGCAGAAAATGTTTCTTTTTTAAAATGTTTGAGCAATCTTGCCCACCTTCCTCATTTTTGTAAGAAAGTAGATCCAGGGATTTTCATTTATAACATGATGGGTTTTAGTGAGAGCAGTGATGGGGCAGTGGCAGTGGTCAGAGAAGCAGAAATGGGGTGGGGGCTTTATCAACTCTGAAGACATGGAGAGAATCGAGACAGGAAGGTCCTCTGGCCTGAGACAGGGAGGATGGGACTATGAACTTTTGCTGGGGCAGAGTTTGAGGGGCAGGTTCAGTGTCACACAAGAAGCTGGTTGGAGCCTCTCATGTGTGGGTGGGAAAGGTTAAAAGGAAGTTGTACTCAGGGCTGGAGTGGGGAAGGAGGAAGTGGTCATTGGGAAGATTAGCTGTGTTTTAGGGATTCGGCCATGTTGGATCAGGGCCATGACAATTTAGCAGTCTGTATTTCTGCCATAACCTATCTTAATCATGAGAATCATGCCTTTGACTCTTTTTATTATCTCTTAGGATTAGATCATTGGGAGAAATAAATTCAATTTAGAGTTTATGGATTAATTTGGGATAAGTGCATAGGGAAGTTATTTTATTTAATTTAAATTATTATTATTATTATTATTATTATTATTATATTTTAGGGAAGGGTCTACAGAGTGTTCAAGGTCTCACTACTAGATCACATTCATAGTGGTCTACCTGTTTACAGCCTCCCAAGAGCTGGGATTATAGGCACACGCCAGCACACCCAGTCTCAATTGCCATCTCAGTGCTGACCCCACCCCGGGGTGGGGCCAGCATGTTATTTAATGACAGTAACAAATATTAGAAGTGCATAGTTTTGGAAATGGAGAGTTGTTTTCACAAAAGCTTTGTACACAAGGTGTATTTCAGTAGTTGAAGGGCAACCTTAAATAGTGTTCTTTGCTTACTGATCACACAGAATCACTCACAATTTACTGTTCTGATTTAAAGAGAAAAACTGTTAATAGAATGAGTGTCATGGTACTGTTTTACTTTGACTCTATTTACACATTAGCCAGATATGTCAAATAATATAAATCAGGGTAAGAACTGATGTTGCAATATGTGGAAGATGTTACCATATGTATGGAAGAGAAACAGAAGCGAGGATCAGTAGAGCTGAGGTATACACGAAGAGTGAAAAAATAGGTGTTATAACTTGTGTAACTGTCTCCATTTTGTAACTAGAACAGCTATTTTGTTATACAACTCTGTATGTTTCTGTTAGAACCTATGTAACTCCATTTTGTATCTAGACACCACCGTGTTGTCATATAACTCAGTAAGTTTCCACTACAACTGTTAATCATTAAATATATAGCTCCATTTCGCATCCAGCCACCATTGTGTTGTCATATAACTTGGTAAGTCAGCACTGTGTTGTTATGTAGCTCGATAAGTTTCCATGATAACTATTCATTATTAAATCGCCAAACCACACAATATGTCCAATCTGTGATTAATCTGTGATTAATACAAATTGTAATTGCTTGTTCTAAAATTGTACCTACCTGTTAAAAAAATGTAACCCTTTGTTCTTTCGATTGTCCTGATTGATTCCTGACCCCCTGCTGAACTTCTCTCATGCCCAGGCTGCAGGACCACTCACTTTGTGGTTTTCAGCTTTAAAAACCCTTGTCCCTCCCCATCTCAGCACGCACCTACTTGGAGAGGACAGTGGGTGCTGCCGCTGAGCTCAGCTAAATAAAGCGCTTTTAAGTTGAGTCTGGTTTTTGATTTTTGGGTTACAACAATAGACATTCAAGAACTTTGATCAAAACAAGTGTGGCAAAGCATTTCTGTAATCCTAGCACTTGGAAGATGGAGGATCACTTCAAATTCAAGGGCAGCCTGAATTGCATCTCAAAAAAAAATGTGATTGACTCAATTGTAACAAAAATGTGTCAAAAGTTGAATTGAAAAGGAAGGTACTGAATTATTGTACCTACTTTTTGACCTACAGAGTCAAAAAGTATACCTTCCTCTTTTCTTTCCATTTCCTGCTTATACCTCCTTTCCTTCCTTTCTTTTCTTTTTTCCTCTTTATTTTTGTTTTTTCCAGATGTGGTGTTTTATACCTATAATCCTAGTAATCAGAAGGATGAGGCAAGAGGATTCCTTTGTGATCAAGGCTAGCCTGGGGCTACATAGTTTAAATCTAATCTAAACTACAAAGCAAATTTATCTATCTATCTATCTATCTATCTATCTATCTATCTATCTATCATCTATCTATCTATCAATCATCTATCTCCTTAATGAATATAATAAATGATGGACAAATATGCTTTTTATTAGAAAATTCTTTGAAAATAGTGGGATAAACTCTTGGAGGAATAATGGAATCCTTGCCAATACCTATATTTTCAAGAGTTCTGCCTATACTCTTTTCCAGCATATTTAGTGTTTCTTTTTTTTGTTTGTTTTATTGAAGTACAAATATCAATGAGACAGTTTTAAGATACCTTGACAAGATGGATTTGATAAATTAATACACTGCAAACTGTTTTCATAATGTTTAGTGTTTCTATTTTAATATTTAGATCTTTGACTCATTTCAATTTTAGTTTAGAGTGTGGTGAGATTTATGGATCTAATCTTGGACCTTGGCATGTGAAAGTCCAGTTTTTCCAGCAACATTTATTAAAGAGGTTGTCTTTCTTCCAGTGAACATGCTTGGCCCCTTTGTCAAATATCAGGTGGCTGAGTGTGTTTGGAGTTATTTCTGGATGTCCTAATTTGTTTGATTGATCCTCAGGTCTGTTTTTTTTTTTTTTTTTCATTTTGTTTTGTTTTGCCAGTACCATGCTGCATAATTTCAAGTCAGAGATTGTGATGCCTCCTGCTTAGCCATTGTTGCTCAGAATTGCTTTTGCTATTTTGTCTCTTCAGTTTCCAAATGAATTTTAGGAATGTTTTCTCTAGTTGTGTGAGGTATGCTAATGGTAATTTGATTGAGATTGCATTAAATGTGTACAGCAATTTGGAGAGTGTGGATTTTCTTTTTCTTTCACTTTGTTGGTTCTTTCTACCTACAAGCAAGGAATATTATTCAAATATCCAATATATTTTTCAATCCCCTTTCTTAGATTACTGTAGTTTTCAGTGCAGCAATCTTATACTTCCTTTATATGATTTATTCATGAGCATCTCATTATTTTCTACACTATTGTGAAAGGTATTGTTTCCCTAATTTCTCTCTAAGTGGATTTGTTATTTGTATACAAGAAGGCTAAAGGCTTCTTCTTATTCTTTTCCTCCTCCTATTCCTTGTCCTCCTTCTTATTCTAGATGAGGTCTCACTACGGATCCTTGGCTGGCCTCAAACTCACTGTGACCCTCCTGCTCATCCATGGAGTGTTACAATTGTAGGCACATATCACCATACCTGCTATGCTATTGAATTTTGAGTACTTACTTTGTATCCATGTATGCTACTGAATTTGGTTATTAAACCTACAAGTCTTGACCTTAAACCCTCTCCCAGTAGACCTGTAGTTTTAATAACTAAATTTAGTACCATAGTAGGATATAAGTCTATGCTTAAAAATCCATAGCATTTCTGTATACAAACAATGAATGCACTGATAAAGGAATTAGGAAAACTATGCCTTTCAAAATAACATAAAAAAAAGTTTAAGAATCAATGTATCAAAGAAAGTAAAAGATCTATACAGTGCAAATTACAGTACTCTGAGAAAAGAGAAGAGGATTTCCAAAAATGGAAAGACATTCCTTATTTCTGGATAGGAAGAACCAACACTGTGAAAAATGGCCAAATCCTCAATAATTGTTACACAATTTCAATGCCATCCTGATTCAGATACCATTAATATACCTCTCATCTAGAAAAAACATTCCTAAAATTCATATGATACCAGAAAGAGACCTAACACAGCAAAAACAATCCTGGGCAACAAAGGAAAGGCAGGAAGCCTCATAATCCTTGAATTAAAATTATACTACAAATCTATTATGATAAAATACCCAGATAGCTTGCATTCTTGATTGGAACCAGTTTGGCACTTGGGACAGCACACAGGGCAGACTCTGCTGGTCTCCAGTCCCCTCACCCTAGGGGGCTTTCTAGCTTTGATAGGCACACATCTCAGGCTTCCCAGACCTCCCACACACACACTGCTTCTGTGGCTGGTGGGCCAGGCTCAGAAACAACTTGTCTATTTTCAGTTTTTATTTTCTATATCAGTGCTTGTAGATTTCTTATGATAGATAAATTTATCATTAATATCATAGCTTCCCTAGGAAATTTCTATTCCTCAGAAATGTCTTCTAGATGTATGTGATTATTGTGTGTATCCCAAGAACCTACCTTTTAATTTTAAGGATGGAAGGTTGCTATCTATTTTGTTGTATACTCTGCCCTTTCATACTGGACTATAGTGATGGTTATGACCCCAGAAAATCATAGTGTGGTCATACAATGGAGGAAAACATGATTATAATATGTATGATACTATGGCTAAAGAAGTACAATTAGCACAAGCAGGATGTGACTGACCAAATGTGGCCACTGACCAACTGTCAGTCAGTCACTACTAATTTGATACCTTTAACCATAGGAGCAAGTTCTACAGTTACATAGTGAAATCCAACATACACCAGGAAGGTGTATGCAGTGATTTTCCTTTTGGTAGATTGCTTTTACTAATGTCCTCATCTGTGTATCAGAATTACCAGAGGACCACAGAAGGGATCACACAGTTTTTTGGTGGAAAAAAATTGTCCTGTTACTGCTGGGCCACTTCCACCAACGTTCCTCATTCTGCTGAGTCATGCTAGGTTGGTGCTGCGCCTACTGGTGCCTTGGATTTTAAAATTTTATTTATTTATTTAGTACTGAGAATTGGACTCAGGACCTTGCATTTGCCAGGCAGGCACTATGCCACTGAGCTATCTCCCTGATACACCCCCCATTAAAGGTACATTCAACTCATATTTATATATTGCGATACAGCAGTGGAAGGGAGAGGAAGGGAAAGTATGTAACAGAATATTGAAACTGGCAAGTTAATATACCAAAAGAGAAGGAAGGAATGCAATTGATATTCTCTTTGAAAAAAATGAACTTAGAGAAGGGAAGGAAGTTTGTCTTCTTACTTTGAAGAGGGAAGAAAATGAATGACAGATTTATAAGTAGTTTTACAGGTGGGGTAACAGGAAGGTGATGGAGTTGTTTTTTAATGGACTTTGCTTTCTGTTTATTTCCCAGAGAAGAAAAAGAAGAGATGATTTGATAAAAAAAAAAGGGGGGGCTAAGATGAAAAATGGCTATCAAACACCTACTATGTGGCATGAAATACCTACATGCAAAGATTGTGTGCGCAGGCTGGGGCTAGAGGTCACTGGCACAGCACCTGACCAGTGTGAGCAGTGCTCTGCATTCAATCCTGTTACCATCCACCAAAACACTCTGTGCGATCCCTTCCACGGTCCTCTGGTAATTCTGATACGCAGATGAGGACATTAGTGCTCCGCACTTCCTCTCCTCAGTGTCTCACCGTCTTCACCCAAATTCCTTTCCTCTTTCTTTAGTATAAATCAGGTCCTTATCCATAATATTATTTGCATGATTTTGATCTTCAGATCTTTATTTATAGCCCCATCCTGGACTATGAATTCTATTGAGTTGTTTATTTTATATTTCTGTTAAGGCACATGATGGGAATGTCCAATTTATCATGGGCAAAGTAGAAGTCTTCCCAAATCTACATATACCTCCATGCAAGCCCCATTACTATCGTAATAATGCCCAAACTCCAAGAATAATCTTGCAAGTGCTTCTTCCCTCCCATTCCTCTATTGTCCTATCTCAAGTCTCTAAGAAGTCAGCTTACTATCTATAGTATTCTGGCTCCATTCACTTCACTAGTATTTATACCACCACCCATTCAGGCCAAGACACCATCAGTTCCCAAAAGGACCTGCGATAGAGTCCTACAATCTGCTTGATTTCACTGCTATCTCTCTGCAACTCATTCTCCAAATCCTAGCCAGAGTAAGGCATATGTGTCTGTGGGAAAAGTGAAAGACACGTGTGTAAATAATGTTTATGTTTACTTGCCTTTCTATAACCAAAATAGCTCCAAATGTTATCAGTAATTTGTCTATCTTGTTCCATCCATCTCCAGTTTTCTTTTTTAAAAAATGTTCTTAAAGGAAATACGAAATCATATTATTTCAACCATAAATATTTTAGTAGCGATCTGCAACAGGTAAGAGTTTTAAAAATTATAACCAGCACATCTTGTACAATGAATAACCACTAAGACAGCAATATGCTATGTATTAATTATTGAAACTGTCCTACTAATCAGTTTTGAAGCTGTGTCACTGCTATTTGTTTCTCAATAAAGTTATTTAAAAAAAACTATAAGCAGAATGCTATAATAGCACCTAAAAATGAGCAATTATTTTTCAATATTATCTGTAAGTATATTTATATTTATATTTATATTTACTAATTGCCTCAAAATATTTTTATAAGGGCTGGCCAAATAGTTGAGTGCATTGAAGCACCTGCAAGCAGGCTCAGGGTCTGGGGGTTCAGTCCCTGGACCTGCTGTGCCAGCCCCATCCCCAGGGTGTGCTGAGATGGGCAACTGAGATTGGATGTGGTGGCACATGCCTGTAATCTGAGCTCTTGGGAGGCTGTAAACAGGCATATCACTAGGAGTTTGACCTAGTGGTAAGACTCTGAATACCCTGTAGACACTTCCGTAAAATTTAAAAAAAAAAAATTATAATTTATGCAAATTAGGATCCACATCTTACATTTGTTTGGTATATTTGTTAAGTGGTTTTGTTGTGTAGGATAATATCAGTATTTCATTTATTTATTTTTAGATATGGTCTCACTATGCAGTTCAGGCTGGGCTTGAGCTCACTATGTAGCCCAGGCTGGTCTTAAACTTGCAACAATCCTCATGCCTCATCCTCCTGAGGGCTGGGATTTCAGCCATACACCACTACACCTGGCTGTATCTGTTTTCTGAAGAAACAAATTATTTATCTTGTAAGAAGTTTTCATGTTCTCTCTTTAGCTAGCTAATCATTTTCTTAAAATATAAACACATCCCTGGAAGGTCCAAATTTCCTGCAAGTTGTGGTAGATCTGGAGGCTTAATTAGATTCAAATTTATTTGGCAAGACTACTTCATAGTTGCATACTCTGTGCTTCTTAGTACATGACCCAGGGAATTTTTAAAGCCAGAATTGATTAGTGTCTTGAAGTCAGAGTGAGTTCTAAAAAGTTGTAAATAATATCTCATAAGTTCCTGGAATAAAATCACCTGGTGGCAAGGCATTGTGCTTAGAATAAAATTCAGATTCTCCCACCTTTCATGTAAAGTAGTATACAAGCTGGACCGTCTCTCCACTCACATGTCATCTGTTCATCCACTTGTGCATCAAACCCAGCAGGAAGCCTTCATTCTTTTTCTAAATCACCCTTCCATTCAAAATTCTCCTCCAGTCCTGTCTTGGCATGATGGACTCTTTTTGTCTTTCATATTCTGAGGGCATATTTCAGATTCATATTTCTTATCATTTAAATTTATCTCACAAGCCCATTTGGGGTGTCCATCCATCATTTTCTGTTATGTCACTTCATTTGTATTCCTTTCACAGAAATTTTTAACCACTTGAAATGTTTTCTGTATTTATATTTTTGTAGTTTTCTTTTCTCACTGTATCAGATTTGAATATAAGCACTAGTTTACTCAGTTATGCCTAAACATACAAATAGGTACACCCAGTTTTACTCCACAGTTCTTCTCTCTCTTCAACCTGAATCTTGACCCTAGAATAATGGCCCCCAAGTTCAATTTATTTTATGGCTTACTCAAAACTTTTATTCTTTCCATTTACACTGTCTTGCTGCTCACAACGTGACCCTCAGTTTGCTAGGACCAACATCATTTGACAGCTAGTTAGAAATACAGACTCTTGGGCCATGCCTAGACTCACTACATTATTGTATCCATTTGGCTATTTGTACATGTGTTAAGGTCTGAGAAGCACTGGGCTGCAGTCAGTAATAATTGGCTCCAACTCTTACCTCTCTATGGTGTAATTTCATGGACACTTGCCATTCTTTTGACAGCTTTTTCCTCTTTCCTTCAGAAACTAGCCTTTCATTGTATTTTGGGTGAAGAATTCTCAGAGCACTGTATCTCTTCTTCTCACTACCTCCTGCCAGTAGCTCCTCATTCAGGTAATTATTTTCACATCTCTTTTTTTTTCCCACATCTCTTGAGGAAGAAAATTCTCCTAAATCTTTATAACGTCTTTCAAAGCATTGTCCTGCACCTTTCTCATAAGAGGCTTTCAATGTATTGTTCCTAAATGAGAGTTTCATTCCAAGTCTTTGAGTGCTTCTGTGTAGTCTGGTGCTGATGCCAATCAAATGCCCACACCATCCTTAGTGCTCCAGTGGGCTTTTGTGTCATTTGTCCTTCATAATGGTCTTGTGGCATGGATGTTTTAATAATTTCACTTATGTGGACTCAGAGTAAGAGTTTCCCCTGTGAGCTGACATGGGAAAGCACTCCCACTTTCCTGCCTCTCATGTGTTCCACCCCCTCTGGTTCTCAGTCCTGGAGCTGTCAGTTCTCCTCTCTTATTCTTTGCTGCCTCACATTCCTTAAAGAAATGAGAAAGTAAAAAATGATGGCAGTGTACACAATTTTGGATTTTCCTGTTTAAGTTTTTTGTTTTCCCCACAAATTCCAAAATTTAGATAAAAAGGCATCATTTTACTGCTGCCTTCTGGATCTTGTGAATGCTTTATACATTTATCTCAACCTACATTTTTAAAATCAGGTCTAACTTTATCCTCCAGCTGATGCATGGTGGTAAACTTTTATATAACGTTGTCCTTTAGAGGGGAAAGACAGTAAATTTTTATTTTTATTTAATTATGAAAGGATTTTTAAGCATAAAAAACATGCAGGCAAAACATACATGTTCAGCATTTATTTATTTTTGCTGGTAAGGGATGGGGAAAAGCATATCCAGTTAAATTTTTTTTTTTTTTTTTTTTTTTTTTTGGTGGAACCAGGGATTGAACTCAGGCCCTTGCCCTTGTCATGGAAGCACTTATTCCACTGAGCCATCTTCCTAGCCCCTCTTTTTTTGAGTTTCCATTGCTAGGAAAAATATAAATTATTACAGGCTTTTGATAATGCAACTAACTGCATTTATTTATTTATCTTTTACTTTGAGTGCAAGCTTTATTTAGG
>PVKA01013520.1:0-54772 GCA_004027165.1 Ctenomys sociabilis | reverse complement strand
CTTTCAGAGTCAATGTGGCCGCTACTCTAAATTTTGGAGGCTTTTGTTTTAGTTTTTGTTAATTTGCACCTGAGTACCTGCAGGCAGCCTTGCATAGCCTGAGGTTACAAGAAGTCAAAGCCCATTTAGTTTCTTTTTTGAAGTCATCTCTGTAATCTAACTTTGTTTACAGGAATTGGTGAGGTAGAAATTTTATCTAGCAAACAGCAAGAAATAGCCCTATTTCTAAACAACCTAGAACAGTGGATGAGTATACATTTATAACAGAAAGTACAAGGTTTACACTATCTTATGTCAACTCATTGAGGATACCTGAGAAGAGTCCTTTAGAGAATTTAGAAAAGTCCAGGACTTCCATGCTTGAGTGTAAGATGGCATAGGAGTGACAGGACGGATGATGGTGTGGGCAGCGAAGAGAGAACCAACCCAGCTCTCATTCCTTCTCATGCATTTGTTGGAGTCTTTTACAATGAAAATAAATGGACATGGTACTGAGGCAAGCCTCTAAATTCTCAAAGGATGCCTTTACCAGAGAAAAGGTGGGGTTGCCCTGGGGTCAGTTAGTACTATCCCCATTTCACTACATGGGACACCAAAGTGGCTTTAAATGGGCCACTGGCTCTGGAAAGGGCTGTTAGTATGTATTCCTGCCAGATTGCCTCTACAGCCCTTCTGGCATGAGATGGACTCAAGCAGCTGTTCCCCAGCCAACCTTATGGAGAGCAGAGCATCAGCATGCAGCATATGCAGGAGCTTCCAGCCTTTCTCTGGACTCCTCAGTGTAAGTGGAACTCCCAGAAGCACCATAGTATTGCTCCTGCTCCACTGAGTGGTACTACTGTGGCAACATTAAGTAGCTAATTAAATGAGGTCATGCAGCCTCATACACGGAAATTTGTAATTACCCAGCTGCTCTCATGGTGTGTTCCTGATAGTTCTCTCAGTTGATGTAGATGACATCAGAGGTTCCTTTCCAGAGCTCAGTTTGGATTTTCAGGTCCTTTAGTCTGCCCCGCCTGTCACTTGGGTGCTATTTGATTTGTGCAAGATCTGTCTTTTTCTCCCAGCTAGCCCTGAGTACTGCTCTTGCAACAATCAAAACTGGCTGTGGGCTTGGTGAGACCCAGAGAACCATCCCTATCTGTTCTTGGCACATTTTCCAGTTTCTAATCCTCTTTTTTTTTTTTTTTTTTTTTTTTGTCTTTTTGAGACAGGGTCTCACTATGCAGTTCAGGCTGGCCTTAAGCTCACTTTGTAGCTCATGCTGGTCTCGAACTCACAGCAATCCTCCTACCTCAGCCTCTCGAGTGCTGGGATTACAGGCATGCGCCACCACGCCCGGCTCCTAATCCTCTTGATAAATGAATGAAATGCAGAAAAATCATAGTGCACAGAGGCTTAAGGAAGGCAAGAGTGATTGTCTGTACAGCCGTGGTACTGGTGTGGTTGTAAGGATGGCCAGTGTGTGGTCCAGAGAAAGGAAATGGTTTGGGAATGAAGGTATTTGACCTGCTAAGCTTTGGTTTAGGTTACAGGTGGTCTCTCCACAAAAGAGGAACTCTGTTGTCCATGTGGCTTGAGAAGCCCCAGGCACTTCCTGCCTGAGAGCTGAGCTGGTGAGGGGCACACAGGCTTCAAGCAGAGGGTGCCTTGCTTCTGAGCATCCAGGAGCCTCTGATTATCCTCATTTCCTCCCGGCACACCACCCCACCCCCACCCTCCCCCCAGAGTTTCCCTTGTTCTATGTGTCACCTAGCCTTCCTTGCCAAGTTCCCCCTCCCTGGAGTTAGGGGTTTAACTACTTCCTCTCCTGGCCATAGGCACCACCTTTATCTTCTCCACCTGGATCATCCATGGAGTGACCTTGTACCATTCCTATGGGATTTCCCTCCACTGAGAATGTCAGTGGTTTCTGTTTTCTTCGTTAGTTTCTCTTTCTTAGAACTGCATCTGGCACATAGCAACTTGGGATTTTTGAAAGGATGGCACAAATTCAAGATGAGGTTAAGTGTAATTGAAGGAAAACCAAAAGCCATTTTCTGGGCAGCAGCCTTCCGTGGGAATGTCTATTGGTGCAGCTGGTCAGCCCGGGACAAGAACCCCTGGACCCAGGATGGGCTGTTTGCTCACAGAACCTTGTAGACCATCACTTAGTATATTGTCATAGTATGCTTCATTCCAACTGAGCATGGGCTCACCTGAGTTTTTATGCATTTACCATTCTGCAACTGTTTGAGGACTGGCCCATACCAGAACCTGTTTTGGGGACTTAGAAGAAGAATGAACAAAACATTGAGAAATCTCACATTCTAGAAAGTTGTCTCAGATCTTTCTCCTCTCTGACAAAGCTACAGAGGTGTGGATATGAAAACCTCTACTGGTGGCCTCAGGAGACTGACCACACTTCTCTATATCCTTCAAACTGTGGTCAGGCACCTTGTGTGCCCTGGGGTGACCTGTGTGCTTGCCCCCTTGCAGGAAATCCACAAAGAAAGTGTGCTCGCAGCGGCAGGGAGGCATTGCATTCCATGCACTGTGGTCCTGCCTTTCTGTCCTGGATAAGGACTAGCTCTGCGCTGCCCCAGGTGGTCTTCCCTGGAGACTGTGTGGAAACTCTGGCTACAGTAAAAAGTATAGGGAAGTAGAAGCAGGGTTCTTGGAGAAGAGGAGGATAGGAGCCAAAACAGTTTCTTCCCTTTGTCTTTCAGCTGCTGCACATTGCCAGGAAATTAATGGGGCAGAGACTGTTTGATAAGCTAATGAAGATGACTTTCTATGGGCAGTTTGTGGCTGGTGAGAACCAGGAGTCCATCCGACCCCTGATCCAGCACAACAAGGCCTTTGGTGTTGGCTCCATCCTGGACTATGGAGTGGAAGAAGATCTGAGCCCTGAGGAGGCGGAGCGCAAGGAGATGGAGTAAGGCCTGTCAGTCCAGAGCTGCACAGATGTCTGGTGGTGACCCTCACGTGCACCAGGGCCATTGGGGGCCATTGCTGGGGTTCATTCAGCCTGGGCTAGGTGGAGGCCAAGGCTAGGGGCAGCCATTGCCTGATAACTGGGGGTCCTCTGGGGTTCTGCCTGGAGGTCTTGTGTTTTTGCTTTGTGCAAATGACAGCTTGGGCTTTCATGGAAAGCTTGGTATGTGTATGAGTCCAGAGGAGACAGGGAGGATGGCAGTCTGCAAACCATGGCCTATGACTCTACCCACATGCCCATCTGGTTGTATACAGTTTTCAAGCTAAGAATGGATTTTGCATTGTATTTGTTTAATTTATTTTGTGGTTTTGGGAAGTGAACTAAGAGACTTCACACAGAGTTACATTCTAAGCTCTGTTTGTTTGTTTGTTTGTTTTTTGGTTTTGTTTTGTTTTTGAGATAGTGTCTTGCTAAGTTGCTGACTTGCCCAGGCTGAGCTCATACTTGCAGTCTCCCTGCCTCAGTCTCCCAGAGTGCTGGGATTACCAGTACACACCACCATTCCTAGCTGCATTTTTATTTTTATTGTTTTGGAACCAGAGATCAAACTCAGGACCTTGCACTTGCCAAGCAGGGGCTTAAGCCACTGAGCTATCTCCCTAGCCCTGGCTGCATTTTTAAGTGGTTGAAAAAAATCAAAACAAGAATTCTGTTTTGTAGCATACAAAAATTATATGAAATTCAAATTGCTTTTGCCCCACATGGCCAGAGTTGTGTAAATGCATAGCCTCCAGGACTGAGGATGTGTCCTACTTGGCTGGGTACTCACTGGCTACTCTGGCTTCCTGCTGTTACAGGCTCTCTTCCCAAGGACTTCTGACTGGCTGAGTAGATCCCAACATCCCAGTCTGTCTGGCTCCAGCCCACAAAAATAGTTTCCTAACCTGTAGTAGCTCTGCCTAGAGGGTACAGAGCTGCCCGGCCTAGGCCTCCAAAGTGGAGGGAAGTGTAGCTAGGAGCACAGTGGCCAGCCTCCCACATCACTAGCTTCAAGGCCACCACCTAGGGAATAGCGTGAGACAGATTCTGCTTATCTTCCCTCCTGGGACAGTTGCCCTGAAGTGGTTGACTCACAAGAGATCCCAGCAAGCCCAGCCCTTTCTTTGCAAAGTGCTGGTGCTTTTGGCCCTCAGGGCAGGCCCTCACTTGGAGCTGTGCTAACGCACTTGTAGTTTGGGACAGGCCAGCCTTGGACCCGATCAGGGCTATGTTTGTTTGCCCCCTTTATCTCTCCCACCTCTGCCTCCCACCAGGTCTGCAGAGAGCAGGGTAGGAAAGGCTGTCACATGAGGCCTCCAGCCTGAGAACAGAATGTCCCAGTCTTGTCTCAGCAAGCCAGCCGGCCAAAGGCTGATTGGCCCCAGGAACCCAGCCCCTGCCTGACCATTGGCTGCTTTGAAGGCGGGGTACTCACTGGCAGCACCCTCGTGTGGCTCACTGCCAGGCTTCAGCTTTTACCAAGGCTGCTGTGAATAACTAACATGCTGTGTGACATTGGCCTAGGCTTGGGGAAGACTGAGGTTTCACAATGGCAGTTCCCTTTAGGATACCTTTGATTGGAAAAGACTCCTTTCCTAGGGCAGGCAGCCTGACTTTCTGCACTGCGGCTGAGCCTTTGGAGGTGGGCGTGAGTGTGCCTCTCCTGCCCCCTGCCACTAGCAGGGGCCCACTTCTCTACCCTGCAGAGGGTGTGTCCTGCACTGTGCTGTTGGTGGCTGCTTATCCTCCAGGAGCCCCACTCAGGCTCTGGGACATAAGTGGGGGTCCCTTCCAGACTTAGAGAGTGACCACTGGCCAGTACCAGAAGCTGGTGGTAAAGGTGGATGCCCAGTTTGGTTGACAGCTCTTCTTCCTTTAAGAGGGGCCCAGACAACTGTCGGGAGCTGAGCCTGCAGGTGCTGCCCAGCGTCCGCACTGACAGCTGCAAGGCCCTGCCTACATACAGCCCCACAGACCTCCGTGTGGGGAACTGCTTCAGTGTCCATGGTGGGAGGCCTGGAGATCTGTCTTCCTCCTAGCCCATCGTCACAGCACAAGGCTCACAGGTTTATTCTTACAGAGGCCACCATTCTGAATTAAAGGCTATAGAGTAGTCCCTGGCCTGACTGAAGGAAGCACAGAAAAGATGGAGGCTAGGTCCAGTAGTGATGTTTGCTGATGAAAGTACGTGTTATCCGGACTTTGTGGTTATAGAACTGAATCTTCCCATTGCAGCTTATTCAAACCTTAGGTCAAGTCTGTCTTTTCTTGCCATGAGTACTTCTGGTTGTACCCATGCCTCTGCTTAAAGAGATGGGCTATCCTTAAAACAAGGCTCGCTGAAATCTATATTAGGGGCCTTAGGAAGGGACAAAGGGGCACCTTGTTCCCAGCAAAGAGGTCAAGTGCAGGGCCAGCCTGCTCATTACAGTCATCACATTGTCACATGGTGACATTTATCCCTCTTCTCTTCTGCTGTTACATCTTGTCACCACAGGGTGGCTGGAGCAGTAGCTGCCTGCCCAGCTTCTGTCTCTAGGCTGAGACCTTGTGAGCTAGGGTGCCATGTGGGAAGTCTGAGGCTCCCTAAGAGCCTGGCTCCACTGTAACTTCTGGGTCCTGATCTGCATGATCTGGCTCACAGTCCCGGGTTAAGGGCCCTAGGAACAGAGTGAGGCTGAGGGGAAGAATTCCTAGCATGTGGTTTAGTGGCCCAGTTCTTGTTCCCTGAGCAGTAAGTTCAAAAGTCACCACTGGTAAGGCCCCTTGATGCATCAGCCCTGTGAAGGTTCATCTCTAATTCTACCCCGTAAGGGAAAAGCTTTCCTGCGGGTCATGGGTAGGGCTTTAGGCTTCTGGAGGCCACGAGACTGCTAGTCACAAGACTGAGATTTCTGTCTGAGGTAACTGATTTAATATTTCAAAGTCTGATAATACCCAAAGCCAGCCTGGGCCCAACAGGGTAGGGCCAGGGTGAATGTCCCTGATTCATACAGCTAACCATGTGCTGACCCACGTGGCACAGCCTTGGACCTGAGCACCAGGAAGCTGGTTACTATTCTGAGGAGGAGGAGGGTGGCATTTGCTGTGGTCTGACAGGGAACCTGGCACTGGTGGGGAGGATGATACCAGGAGGGGGTACAGTGGAAAAAGGAGAGACCACTGGACATAGGGTAGGGATAGGTCAGACAGTGACAGCTGAGGGAGTGCAGGGAGGCCAGAGCCCAGAGCTTAGCACGGGCTGTGGTCCTCAGAAAAGCCTGGAGACTCAGCACAAGTCAAGGGAGGCCAGAGCAAGGGAGCTCCACTACTGCATTTGAGGAATTTTGCATGCAGGGAGGCTTCCAGCGCCTTTCTTCTTGGCCCTGTGTGGCTCTGTGTTCCTGCCTTTCCCAGGAAAAAGGCAGTACTCTTGTCACTAGCTGTCTTCAAAGAGCTGCCTGCCCTGGGATGGTCTGGGGATCCAGGCCAATAGTTTTAATTACTTTTTGCTAGTAGGGAAGGGCTCCACCCACAAAAAACTGGAGGTTCTTGACATGGAGTTCCAGGGCCCCTGAGCTGCTGCCCCTCCCTGCTCAGGTGGTTATGCCCGAAGCCTGGGGTGTGGCTGGGCCTGCCTGGGCCACCCTCTGGTGGAGCTGTCTTAGAGCCAGCCTGTTGTGTTCACAGGAAAGTCCACAGCTCAGTCTTATCTTGCTATCTCTCTGTGCCTCTTATCAGCTGCTGCCCGGGTGGTTTGGCCCTGATCTTTGCCTCTTTCTCTTCCCTGCAGGTCCTGCACTTCTGCAGCAGAACGGGATGGCAGGGGTAAGAGGCAGGTGCTCTCCCATGCCCGTGTACACTGGTAACCTGGAAGACTTCTTGGTTCTTGGCCTAAGAAACTCTTAGAGTTGGAATTGGAGAGATAGCTCAGTAGAAGAAGTGCTTGCCTGGGAAGCACAAGGGCCTGAGTTCAATCCCCAGTTCTGCCGAAAAAAAGAAAAAAGAAACTCCTAGGCTAGAGAACAGTGACGAACACCATTGCCTGTGGCCTATGTTCTTGGTCTGGCTCTCTTTGCTCTCAGAAACCTACTGACATTTCTCACACGCCTCACAGTACTCGGTCTGTGTGGCCTTTAGCAGGTGATAAAGCCTTTGTGCTGGAGACTTGGCCCAGCCTGGCTTGCCGTGTGCTGAGGGTGCCAGGGGAACATGCACCCCAGATGAGGGACCAGAGCAAGGGAGTTGTGGTGTATGGGAATCCAGGTGGAGCTTGTGCAGAGGGTGGTGTGGCCCTGGAATGCAGCCTGTGTGTGCTGCAAGAGGATTGGAGCATGTGTCTGTGCTGGGCCATGGCCTTTCCAGGGACCAATAAGAGGGAGAAGCAGTATCAAGTCCACCGTGCCTTTGGAGACCGCAGGGATGGTGTCATCAGTGCTCGCACCTACTTTTACGCCAATGAAGCCAAGTGTGACAGCCACATGGAGACCTTCCTGCGCTGCATTGAGGCTTCAGGTAGGGCCCTCCACCTGGCTACACCTGCTGAGGAACAAGTGGCCTCTGAGATTCGGTTGGTAACGAAGGTGGGCATCAGAGCTGGGGCTGAGCCTAGGTCACACTCCCGTTGTGCCATGTCCAGACCCTTGCTGCCCTGCCTTCACTCTTGCCCCTTGGGGCATGGTGCCCAGACATGGAACTCTGGAGGGAGTCAGTATCAGTGGGTGAACCATTGCTGTCCTTGCGGAGTCCTCTATAACAGTGAGCCATTTGGGGGCTCTAGGAGGGAGGGGGAGGCAAGTTAAATCTTGCAGTTATTGATCCCAAGTGTCAGCAGTTCCCAGGCCACATGGCTCCTTGCTGTCAGTGAGTGCCAACAGTCCCTGCCCTCTGAACATTTTCAGACCAGAGACAGTGACTCTGGGAAGCACTGTCGGGTGGGCTGGGGGGGCAGCAGTCGTGCCAGTGCCCTGCCACGTTGGTGAAGGGTGTCTCTGTGTCCACTGCCTGGGAAACGGAGCCAAGCAGAAACAGCGATGAGCACCCTGTGTGCTCTGGCCTTTGCTCCACTTAGTCTTTCTGTGTCCTGTGACCCATACAGGGATACCCTGTTGATGGCAGAAACTAAGGCAGGGAGTCTTGTGGCATGTGCACACTTAGCGAGTCACATCTCCCCACCTCCGTGGTGGGGTCTGAGGTACGCAGGGGTGTTTGGGGGTTAGTATAGCACCATGGCTAGGGCCTCAGCTGCAAGGCCAGTGCCAGCATAGGCTCCTGGTCCTCCCTCACCCATCCTGGCATCTCTCTCTTCAGGAACCCTCATAGCTCTTCCTTTGGCTTCTAACAGGTGGAGCCAGCAATGATGGCTTCTCAGCCATTAAGCTGACTGCACTGGGGAGACCCCAGTTTCTGGTAAGTACAGAAACTTCCATTTGCAGCCTAAGACCTCAGGATTGCTGCTGGTATTAAATGCCAGCAGAGACAGCCATAACTAGGCTGAGATTTGGTACCCAGGAGGTTACTAGGAGGTGGTAAACCTATCCCACTTTGTTGTAGTGTATCCCTGTCCTCAGACCCAGAGCCACACAGGGCTGAGGAGTCAGGCATGCACTGCAGATGGCTCAGGATTGCTTTTACAGCTGCAGTTCTCAGATGTGCTGATGAAGTGGAGACGGTTCTTTCACCACATGGCTGCAGAGCAAGGGCAGGCTGGGCGTGCTGCCATGGATACAAAGCTAGAAGTGGCAGCACTGCAGGTTGGGCTGCTCTTCCCCTTCCCCACAGGGTGAGGGGTGGGAACCAAGGGGCCTGGGGAAGAGTCCCATGCTGGAGCCATGCTGCTAGGGTGGGCTGGAGAGGAGGAGGTAGGAAAAGAAAGACTGTCACAGGAAGGACTCTGGATTCCCCAGCAGGAGGGCAGGGGAGCTGGCCCTGCAGGTGGCAGTGTTGGGAGCTGGGGGGGGGGGGTAGGAAAGTCACCAGTAGACAGGAGGGAGTAGACTTGTCTACAGAGCAGCAGCACAAGCCTAAAATGGACCCTGTCAGATGGCACCACAGACCAGTGAGGGCTGTGTTGAAGATTTTAGTGTGCGAGGCTGGGAGACACCAGCACTGACTCTGCCGTCTTCTCAAGGAAAGTGTTGTCAAGATGGGCATAGCGTCCAGGGCTGAGATAGAAGACTGGTTCACACCAGAGACCCTGGGAGTATCTGGGTAAGAATTGTCCCTGGCTTCAGAGGGGGTTCCTGTCACTTGGTATGGCCATGACTCCAGTTAAGCCCCACAGCTTCTCCCAGTTGCAGTTGCTTTCTTAAGAGGGAGGCCTCTGGGATGACAGTGCTGAAGGAACCACTCCTGTGAGACACTGAGCAGGTGCTGATGGGAGGCCATGGCTGGGCAGTGCAAATGCAAAGCTTTCTGAGTCACAGAATGAGAGTATCACCCAGCCCTCTCTGAGCCCCATGCCCTAACCTCAGAGACTGCGACTTAGGTTACCAGTCTAGTCTGGGAAGCAGCTCAGGGCATCTTGTCTGCCTGCCTTTAGTTCTTCCCTGAGCTTGACTTAGCCTTGGTATTCCCAGTACATTACTACCCCAATGCAGGAATATGCATGTTTTGGTTTTGACCTTATACTTGCCAGGCAGGTACTCTGGCGCTATTATATCCCCAGTCCTTAATTTTTTAAGTGAAGAACATAGAACAGTTTTATATTCTAAAACTGTAGCTGGGGTTTGTGGTGGCTCGTTTGGGGGTGCTCTTTAGGAGTATGAGCTGGTTTGGGCTCAGGACCCCCAAATGACCCTAGTGCCACAGGTAAAGCTGTGTGTACCTCCTCTACTGATGCACCCTTTCCTATAGTACCGTGGACCTCTTGGACTGGAGCAGCCTCATCAACAGCAGGACCCGGCTCTCCAGGCACCTGGTGGTCCCCAACATGCAGGTAATGCTACCCATCCTGAGCCCCAGCTCAGAAGGCACACAGCCCAGAAAGGAATTCAGCTCCCCATGCATGTCTCCTGCTGCCCATCCTGGGATGCAGTGTGACTGAGACAGCACCATGGGGGGCAGGCAGGGGAGGCAGAAAAAACAAACCTACTAGTGTCCACAGTGTTCAGTGTGACAAAGACCAGTGTGGAGCCTTAAGGCACTATCTAGAGAGGATGTCTGGAAAGGTCTTTTCTAAATCATGTAACATTGTGTTGGGTCACCCCAAACTTTGGTGACCAGAATTGGCAGCATTTTATCCCCTCATATGTTTGTGGGCTGACAGCTTAGCAGGGCTCTCATTTGGAATCTCCTGTGGACTGGTACTCAGAATGCAGGGCCGCATCACCACGGAGGTCTAGAGGTGGTTTCCAGCTCTCCGCCAGGCTTCCTCCCAGAATGGCAGGTGGCCTCCAACAGTCCTCAGCCCTACATGAGGTTTAGGCAGAAAAATGTTCTCTTTTCCAGCTTAACCTTAGAAGTCAGGTGGCTCACCTGAATGCCACACTGCTAATCTAGTCAGCGATAGGGGAGAGGATGAGACTGGTTGACCCCACCTGTACTGGGGCTTGTGGGAGGAACAGAGGCCATTAGGGAACAAGCCTGCAGGCACTTCCAGCCCCAGCCCACTGAGGGCCTAACCTTAAGCTTTGAGCCACTGCTTTAGGGTCTCGAGAGTAGCAGTGAGTGCAGCTTTACTCCAAGGCCAGTGACTGGTGGAGACTTAACCACACTTGGCCAAGAATAAAGCCGTGTTTGTTCAGTGGTTAAAACTGCTCTCCCCAAGAGCACTCTAGCAAAGGAGTGGAAAACCCTGCATGAGCCCTCAGGGAAATTCTTGTCACCTCCAGTCACCAGCCCATTGCTTACCTGTCTGGCCCCTTGAGGGCCACCATTTTACTCCTTGCTGCCAGTTAATGTGTGTCTCTGGTTGTCACTGTTTGCCTGTAGCCACAGGTTTTCCTCTAGAGCCCTCTCCCTGTTGCTAGCTGAGCCTTTCCAGTTGACTGGATTGATCAGAGTTCACTTCCTCTGCCTTGTTCAGGGGTGAGGGGAATCCCCCAACTGTAGGACCCTCTGAGGGACCATGGAAGCAAATCCCTTGGAGTGCAACTGGCTGGCACAGGCACCAGGTGCCCTTCTGGTGCGGTCAGGACAGTGGAATGACAGGACATGCAGGACAGTAGACTGGCTGCCACAGGAGGTGGATGTTGTCTCTGCTAGCCTAGGATGAAGCACTGACCTTCCAGTGTGCAGGGGAAAAGCAGAGAGGGGCAGCCTCCCTGGCAGGCCCTGCTGGCCCTTCTGAAAGGTATCATCCGGGTCTCAGACAGGACAGCTAGAGCCACTGCTGTCACAGTTTACTGAGGAGGAGGAGCTGCAGATGACACGGATGCTACAGAGGATGGATGTACTAGCCAAGGTATGAGGCATCCCATGTGGGGTCTGGGCGGGGGTATCAAAGACCCTGGGACTTGAGCCAAGGGAAGGCATCTGTTACACTTAAACTGTGAACTCTGCTGCCCCTGTACCTTTCAGAAAGCGATGGAGGTAGGTGTGCGGCTGATGGTAGATGCCGAGCAGACCTACTTTCAGCCAGCCATCAGCCGCCTAACACTAGAAATGCAGAGGAAGTTCAATGTGGAGAAGCCACTGATTTTCAACACCTACCAGTGCTACCTCAAGGTACCAGCTTCCACTGCCACGTTCTTCCAGGGCTGGCCTGCAGCCCCTCTTGTGATCAGCACGTCCAGCCAACCTACGGGAGGAGTGCTTCTTCTGAGCCTGAAGCATTTGCCCACCCTGCTCTGGGCAGAGGATGGGCCCTGCAGGACAGAGGAGGAAGCAAGCAATGTCCCAGAAGGGTTGATCAGGTCCTCTGCTGGCCAGTACTGCCCAGAAAAAAAATGCCTAGGCCTGTGAGGAGACCACAGCCTGATTCCTTGTCTCAGAGTAAAAGACAGGGCTTCCAAAAATCCCATTGCCAGTCCCTCTTCTGGGCCTTGGAACCTAGGCAAGACTGAGGGTGGGAGAAAGCCAACAAACCTACCTCATGTGCTTTAAATCCCAAAAATTGAAGGTTTCATGGATGGCCATTTTTCTGTCCATTTTTAGTCCAGGATCCTCTTAAGAATCAACAGAAAAATATTTACCCAAAATTTGGCTAGGACCTCCAAACCAGCCTTCAGCCTGAGGCTGCTAAGCTGCTGGGCACTAGAGCCTGTGGGGCCAAACCAGCTATTCAGAGACCGTGGATGGTATAGAAAGGAGTCTAGCAAGTGTCCTTTGCATGCGCCTTGCTCCCAGCGAGCCAAGACCCAGTGATGCCCGGCACCTGGGCTATCCTCCACAGGATTTACCCAAGCCACACAGGAGAGGCTACAGATGGCACCACTGTCACCCTTCACTGGGACAGAAGTCAGAGGCCCATCCTTATCCACATATCTCCCACATCCTGAGTGGTATCTCCCTCAGGCAGCCACTGCCTGGCCCAGTGCCCCAAGCTGACATACTGAAGAACACCTGCAAGTCCCTGTCTTGGCTTCCTATGACTTGGCCTTGGCCCCACAGGATGCCTATGACAATGTGACCCTGGATGTGGAGCTAGCTCGCCGGGAAGGCTGGTGTTTTGGGGCCAAGTTGGTACGTGGTGCATACATGGCCCAGGAACGTGCCCGTGCCTTGGAGATTGGCTATGAAGACCCCATCAACCCTACTTATGAGGCCACCAACACCATGTACCACAGGTGAGCCAGCCCTCCTGCACCTCTGTTTCCTGAGACAGGGTGGGGGATTAGGGCCTAAGGAACACTTAATGTTGCACTGATCCCAAGGCCTCCAGCTGGAGCAGACACTGTACCCTGAGAGTGTTAAGTTGTATTCTCTGCTTTTGCATCACTTTTTCAAAAACATTAAAGTTTTTTCTTTAAATGTAGAAAAGTCTCCTGAATAAAAAATGGCCTCAGGGGCTAGGGAGATGGCTCAGTGGAATAAGCGCTTCCTGGCAAGTGCAAGGGCCTGAGTTCAATCCCTAGAGGACCGCCAAGCTTGGGGGGAAAAAATCTGCCAAAAAAAAAAACAAACTGGCCTCAATTCTCCAGCTGGCTTGGGGTACCACCTAGATGAGGCCCTGCCTGGCTGGCTCTACCTGCTTGCTTTGCTGTTCACACAGTCGCAGATCCTCAGTGATTGTGCCTTTGCTATTTGTTTTTTGCTGTGCTTAGGGATCTGTGGGTGCTTGTTGCAAATTAAAAAGGGACCCTGAGTGTCTTGTTGCAGCCACCAGCTCCCTTCTGGCCACACCTACATCCAGAAGCCACTGTGCACACTGTCCCCTGCCACATTCTGCCCCATCAGTACATTGTGGGTTCTGCCTTTTCTCTTGCTTTTTTTCATTTAATTCTACATCAGGGTTCTCTTGTCAGCATAGAGCACCATAGTGTTGTCAGCCAGCAGGGGGCGCCCAGGTTATGTGTGGAGATGCTATGATAGTAGCAGGTTATAGTAGCAGGGATTCCCTGACCACCCTGTCCTTAGTTGCTATACACAAAAGACACAGCCATTGCACACATCTTAGAAATAGGACTGCTGGGGCAGAGAGAATGTGCACTGTCAGTCTGGCAGCTGCTCTTACTGGATGGACATCAACCCTCAGGACCTCCAGGGATCCACTTCCTTTCATTTCCTTCAAGGACTAGGAGGGCACTATGGAGTTCCCAGAGACAAGGCAGCAGGTCCAGGCATGATGTCACTCCCATCATGTGGAGTGACAGCCCTTGTGAGGACAGTATATCCCTGCTACTGCTCTGTGAACTGTTGGATTCCCACTTCTTGGTTCTGATCCTCCTTCACAAGACACTGACCATGTCAGGTACTGTCCACTCCCCCAGCACTGTGGGAGGGGCCAACTTGCTGGATGGCTCAGGTGGTGCTCTCCTCAGGTGCCTCAACTATGTCCTGGAGGAGCTGAAGCACAACTCACAGGCCAAGGTCATGGTGGCCTCTCACAATGAGGACACAGTACGCTTCACGCTACACAGGTAGGTGCTGCTTGCCCCGAGTTAGGGGGTCCTCTGTGACTGGGGACAGTTGGCAGTGGCTCAGGGCTCAGGGAGTGCAGTGGCCTGCAGATGGTGCTGGGCATTCTGAGAGGTAAGCCCCATGGAGTACACTGCCAGTCTTCAGTGTTCCACGAACCCCAGGCCTTGCTGGCTTTCTTGATATAAGCCGACAGCAGCAAGGCTACTTGCAGTTACTTTCAACTTAAAAATTAATATTCAACTTACTAAAGCCTCAAGTTCAAAAACATAAATTTTGTTAGGTGATTTAAATAGCTCACTGAAATGTCCAGGCATGATATTAAATCTCAGTTTTCCTAGGGAGGCCTCTCTAGTTTATAAACAGTTATAAACCACATTTATAAATAGTTTCCATTAACGTTTCTACTGCTGCATTTGGAATTTAATACAGTCTGTTTTCTCTTTAAATGCTTGTCCCATGGAACACAATTTTAGTAGAATTCTAAAAGTGAAATACAGAAATAAGGTGAGATAAATTCCTCAACATCCCAGTACTCTTGCCATAGTTCTGTCTCACACCTTAGAGACAACAGCACCTCTGTCCCCATCCCCACCCCCACCCCCACCATGCTGAAGCTTGGACCCACAGGTAGCCTGATGGGCTCTGAGCAGCAGCCTTGCTGGCCCTCACCCTCCCAAGAGCCAGGCTGGAGTCCCCTCTTCAGGTCCATGCTTGGACACTAGGTGAGGCTTCCCAGGGGTATAGGGAAAGTGTGAGGCCTGGCAGGGGACAGGGTGCTTTCCAGTGCTTCTTGGACAGCAGCCATTGATTCTACATTCATTCAGTGCCATCGATACTCTTCCAATGTTCAAGATGGTGCTCTTTCAAAGCCTGAAATCACAGGGCACCCCTTTTGCACCTTGTCAGTCCTATGGCAAAGGCAGCTGAGTCTGCAGCTCTGTAGCCTGAGACTAAGATACCGGAGTGGAGGGGGTGCTCTCCTGCAGAGTTCCTGGGTGCTCTAGGGAGCCTGGAGCAGGGCTGGGGGTCTCAAGATGGTGGTGAGGACAGGATGGGGGAGGGAGGAAGCACAGTCTTTGCCGGTAGCTTTGGCAGGTATGAGGAAGCCCCAGCTGACCATACATTGAGGTTGGCAGGGTGGGGAGGGCTAGGAGAGTGGGAAGGTAGGAGGGTTCTCTAGTGTGCAGGGGAGGATGGGCAAAGCCCAGATACCTGGATACAGGAAGCTAGAGAGGAAAGTGCAGGAATCATCAACACACAGATATTGAAACACTGAAGTTTGGTAACACCCTGTAAGGAGTGCTATGAAAACAGTCTAGGCAGTTGGAGATCACCATCCCAGCATCTGAGCAGTGCAAAGATAAATGTAGGAGTCACAGATATGATCAGAATTCTCTGGTAGCCAAATTTTAAAAAGATGAAGTTAACTTTAATAATACATTAAAGGAAAAAATAATAATACATTATAGGTCCAAGGATGTAGCTTAGCATGCACAGTGTCCTGGGTTCAGTGCCCTCTACCCCCACCACACACATACAAGTTAATTTTCCATTATTTTCTCCTACTAGGTCCCCCAACATCTACACCTAGTATATATAGAATCCACGAAAAATGTATACACACTTCAGGAAAAGAAAAACTTACATAAATATTTTAATACTAAGTTTACTGAGACATCATGAGATTCATGTAAGTTACCTTTGGCTTCTACAATTATAAGAGATATTCAAAGTGGCACCAATTAGCTTCCAGAAATTTGTTAGTACAGAAAACTGCTGCTTGGGTAGCCTTGGTCACTGAAATTGCTATACATGTATTTCGTTTCTTCTCTAAAGACCAGGAGTACAGTGAATTTTCTGTGATACATGATATATCCTCTAGAGTTCCCCATATTTCAAGGGTAACACCATCTGTTTGAAAAACATCATACTATTTTTCTTCTCCTGAAGTATGCATACATCTTTTTGGCAGACTATTTGACACTACACATCTGGAATCAAAGGACTCAACAAGCTGGTGGCTGCTTATCGAACTAGGCAGCTATACAGTTGGGGCAGAGGGGCAACCAGCAAGGGGAGGACAAGGGTGGGTCTGCCAGCAGATCAATCACTAAAGCAAAATCCCAGAGGGATGAGTGAGGGAGCCAGGAGCAGGCCCTGTGGGGTCTGGAAGGAAGTGGAGAAGGGGAGGGAGAGCCAGTGCCCTGGGGAAGGGAGAAGATGTGCTGGCCGTGGGCCAAGGCCTACCCAGGAAAGTCTTCCCCCAGGAGCAGCAGCAAAGCCCAGGCAAGCTCTACTGGAAGCAAGTTGTGGGGGAGCCCACACACCTGGCCCCACCCAGCAGGAGACTGGGGCTGTAGGGCAGGAGCTGGTCTGGGGAAGTAGGAATACTCAGAGGTAAGACAGAGACCCTCTATTGCTCCTGGAACAGTGTCTCAGGGCTCACCCCTCACATGCCTGATCTCACCTGCTTACAGGATGGACAAACTGGGCCTGCATCCCGCTGACCACCAGGTATACTTCGGACAGCTGCTAGGCATGTGTGACCAAATCAGCTTCCCGCTGGGTGAGCCTGGCTTCCCTGGGTGGGGCAGGTGGTGATCACCTCGAGGGGGCTGAGACTTAAGGTTGCATCTGCTGTGCATGCAGGCCAGGCTGGCTTCCCCGTGTACAAGTATGTGCCTTACGGCCCAGTAATGGAGGTGCTGCCCTATCTGTCCCGCCGTGCCCTGGAGAACAGCAGCATCGTGAAGGGTGCCCAGCGAGAGCGGCAGCTGCTATGGCAGGAGCTGTGGCGGCGGATCTGCACTGGCAGCCTCCTTCAGTACCCAGCCTACCCCACCACAACTGCATAATCTGTGACCTCCCTGGGTTGCAGGGCAGGGAAGGGATTCCAGGGGGACTGCGGGTACTACCCATACCATCACGACAGCCTCAGTCCAGCTCCAACATCACAGAACTCACATCTTACATCTGAAACTTGAGAGCCACTGGTGATGGGGTTTCCTGCCCTTGGTCCCTTGACACCAGTCCTGCCCTGCCCAAAATACAGACACATGGGAACTGTCTGTAGAGTTTTAAATGAGCAAGTAAGAGGCCTCTGTGCTGCTGCTAGACTGAACTACCTTCTGCCAAGGATGGACGGACACACACACATCTACAATGGGTAGTGGTCCAGGTAGAAAGCTGCTTGACCAATAAATCACTGTTCTGAAGGTGCGTGCCCTCAATTCCACCATGTCCTCACGTGAAATCAGTTTCAGGCAGCAGAGGAAAGAAGATTCACCTTCATGCTGGAAGTCCAGGTTGGCAGGGGTGGACAGACACCTCTGACTGGCTGAAGGACAAACTGAGCCACCCGAGTCTATAGCTCATTGGGTCCAAGGGCACTGACCAGTGCAGACAACATGCAGATGAGACCAGGCCATTGTCTTCCTTCTGTCTCTGTGTCCTTTGCTGCCCAGCCCATTTCCCAGGTTCTGGCCACCATGACAGTCCCCTCAGCAGACCTGTGGCCCATACCCCCTTGCATGTGCATCTTTACCCATGTTCTCCATTCTCCAGCTCCACATGGAGCAGTCTGCAGATGGTCCTTGTGTCCTGAGATTTGGGGTTGAGGGGCTGTGCAGACATAGCACTGACAGAGCCTGGGACCAGGACTGGGGCAGGGAAAGGCAGGGGTGGGCAGACCCTGTACAGGTGCAGAAGTGATGGTGCCGGGCAGCCCAGGAGGAAGGAAGCCTTCAGTGAAGCCTCTTCCACACAGTGCTGCCTCAGGCAAGGGCTGCTTTCTGTCGGCTCCAGCAAGGTCATAGCTGCTAGGAAAGGGTCCTACGTGAGCTTTGGTTGTGGCAGAAACCACAACATGTAAGCCACATGTAGGTATTTTTATTTCTCTTGAGTCATCCAGGGCCTGGGACTCAGAGCTACTTGGGTGCAGCGGCTATTAAGGGAGGGGGTAAGATAAAAGGATGACGCCTATTAAGGGAGGTAAAGATGTGCCCACCTAGTGGGAAGGTGCTAGAACCAACAGTCTCATCTTCACCTGACCCTGGGGCAGACAGTGCACAGGCTGGGCTTCCCTCTTAATGACACCACCTCAGTGCTTGGACCAAAACCCCAGTGGTGGGTGTCACAGCCTTCATTAACCTCTCTGCAAAAGGTTAATGTCTGCTGGCAGAGACAGTGGCCAAACATCAGGAAGACAAACTGTCCAGCTTTCTGGTGATAGTGGATGTAACTGGATTCCCAACCATGCTGGGCAAAGGTAGCCAGCAGGGACCCCACATGGTCATAGGATTGTCTTCGTAGATTGGCAGCCCCTCTGCTGTAACTTCCGAATGAGTTCCAGCAGGTTCATCTGTAATGTCAGCTCCTGGGATACAGAGGGGACCCAATGACCAAAATGACACCTGATACCTTTCTGCCCTGGCCCAGCAGGCAGTGAAGCCACGGGGTTGACTTCCCATTTGGAGTCTGACCAAAAGCAAGAAAATCTGGGTCTCTGACCTTAGCAGGGCCAGTAGTCTCTCTGGAAATGTACTCACACTAACATTCAGGAGAGGAGCAAAGGGCCCTACAGGGCCTAGCAGGCCTGAGGAAGGTGGCTTACCTTCCTGTGGGCAGTGGAACTGGCCTGCATACCTTTACTAGAACCTCCCATCTTTCTCTACCTATCTCTGACCTTGGGCCCTCAGGAAACAGAGACACATGAGCTGTGGGCAGGGCAGGCCCAGGTGCTGACCTGTGGGTTGGTGGTCACATAGAAGCCAGCTACCCCTGCCTTCTCGAGTGTGCTCTGCTGGTCAGCCACCTTCCGGTCGAGCTCCAGGACGATCTTCCGGTCCATCGCCTGCTGTTCCTCCCGGATCCGATGTTCTACTGCCTGCCAAAGGCAGGAAATGAGGGTGGCTCCAGGCTCAGCGCCCACCCATCTATGCCTCAGACACACCCCCTGGCCTGCCACCACCTAGCTACCTTGTCCACCCCCCGTGGCACTGACTCTAGAACTATGGATCCTTGCCCAACCCAGGCTTCTTCATTCTATGCTGCACTAAGCTATGCAAGGGAGCTCCAAAGGGCTTCCCCAAAAGCCCCAGTTGGAGGTTGCCTTGGCACCTGGCACTGGGCACCCAAACCCTCCATGGCTTTATTGTGGGGTTTGGAGACTGCAAGCTCCCTAGAAGTATATTCCCCTTCCTGGATGACCCTGTCACTCCCTTGGTATGCTTGCAGGCCAGAGGTATGTAACTCTCCTCCTCAGCATCTTCTCTGAACACACCTCATCCTTCAAGGAGCTGTTGTTTCAAGGAATGAGAGCACCAGTAACCAGTGGGCCTTTACTCTCCATCCAGCCCTCATACACCCTGTCCCTACAGGGAGAAGCCATATGCTTGGACTCTTATCATCCTACCAGGCCAAGGCCCAGAACAGTCAGATGTTTTGTTTGTTTGTTTGTTTTTGAGGCAGGGTCTTGCTATGTAGTTCAGGCTGGCCTTGAGTTCACTATGTAACCCAGGATGGCCTGGAACTCAAAGCCATCCTCCTGCCTCAGCCTCTCGAGAGCTGGAATTACAGGTGTGTGCCACCATGCCCAGCTAGTTACAGGTTCTCAAGCCACCCTGAGGCCCCTCTGCAGAGCCAGGTGTTGCCCACAGGAGGAGCCAAGTCCAGCGATCTCACCCTGACCCCTACCTCCAGCTCGCGCTGCTGAGCGGCCTGGAGCACAGGCAGGTTGTGGGGCCGGCAGGCCTGCTGAGCCTCCAGATGCTTCTGCCGCAGAGCCTGCCTGAGCACTAGGAGGGAAGAGAGCCAGAAAAGAGCAAAGAGCCATCAGCAACAACAGGTAATGGGGCAAGGAAAGTAAGAAGGGGCCCAGGGCACACCTCACCTGTAAGTGCCTGCCCTGGCAGAACAGGAAGAAAAGACCACCATCACAAAACAATATGCAACCCTACACAGCTGATGCCCTAAACCTGACTGGTTTAAGCATCAATGGCTATTCTGCCCCAGGAGGGAGAGGTTGATAGCAAGCCATAAGAAAACTCAAAACCAGCACTATTACTAGACCTCATATGACAGCTCTTCTCAGGAGGGTGCTTGAGGCCCACAGCAGGTAGCCTGGCCCCCTTGATGATGGCATTTATCACAGTAAATGTGTGTGAAACCAAGAGCCACACTCAAGACAGCTCCATAAACACAAGGGCAAGAAAGATTCCTAGTTAGAAGACCAGAGACTTCATAGGTGCAAACATAATGCAAGCAATAGACAAACAGGGAATGCCATCTCATTCACTCCATTCATCAAACACTGCTGCAAGTCGCAGGTCAACTCCCAGGTTCCACTGGATAAACAACCAAAAATGAGAGGGAAAGCCATGCCAGCTGCCTGCTTGGAAGGAGTCTGGTCTTAGTAAAGGACCAAGGAAAGCCACTCACCCCCTGCTAAGTCAGATAAAGGGAAGGCAGAAAGCCAGCACAGGCCCACCTGTGGCCAGCTGTGCAGAGCATGGTTCAAGCCTCCTGGGGACAATTAGCAACAGGTTCGGAAAGAGACCAAAAAGATGCCCTGCTGAAAGGGCTTTGGGGAGAAAGGACCTATTACAGGACTAAAGCATGGAAAGCATGAGCTTGAACACCTCCTTGGACCAGAAAGCAAGAAATGCTGGTAGATAAGGGACCAGCCTGAAGGTCCTCCTGGGTGAAACACAACAGTTTCACAGTTGAAAAACAAGTTGTGCACTTCAGATTTGTGGACTACAGGCATATCCTATCTCAATCAAAATGTCTATAAAGACAACTGCCCAGACTCAGGGAGGAAGTACTACTAATTTTATATGAGCATCTAGAAACTGAAAACACTTTGCAACATGTCCTACGAGATCAGCAGTATCCTTATACCTAAACAAAAGTATTACAAGAAAACTATACATTAATGTCTGCCACAAACAGAAGCAAAGATTCTTCATAGGATTTTAGCAAATCAAATCCAATATATACATATATATATACATATATATCAAATCGCCTATCAAAAATCAAATCATATATATATATATATATATATATATATATATGATAATACATCGTAACTGGGATTTAACTCTGGAATGTAATTTATCTCAGGAATTCATATGTCAAGAAACTCGCTCTATATAACAGAAAAATCACATGATCATTTTCATAGACACAGAAGGAAGATTTGACAAAATCCAATATCCATTCCCAAAAGAAAAATATTAAACCATGTTGGGCTGAAATCTTGGTTGTGAGGGGCCGGGGAGACAGCTCAGTGGAATAAGCAAGTGCAGGGGCCTGAGTTCAATCCCCAATTCCACAAAAAAAAAAAAGAAAATCTTGGTTGTGAACAATAATGATGAGCTGGGGATACAGCTCAGCTATGCAGCATCTGCCTGGAAAGTGTGAGGTTGTGAGTTTAATTCCTCATACCAAAAAAAGGGGGAGATAGCTCAGTGGAATAAGTGCCTGGCAAGTTCAAGATCCGAGTTTGATTCCTAATACCAAAAAAAAAAAAAAAAAAAAAAAAAAAAAAAGCTATTGAGGACTTCTAATGAAGAGTCCTGGTGAATGCTATAGCATCACATATAAAATCTATAGCAAGATATTTATTATTGAATCTAGGAGAAGGGCATAAGGATGGTCTTTCAGCTTTTCTCACCGTTTTTGTATCTATAAGAAAAAGTTGGGGGAAGCTGGGCATGGTGGCAAAGGCCCATAATCCCAGCTACTGGGGAGGCTGAGGCAGGAAGTTCAAAAATGCAACCCCAGCATGGACAACTTTCTGAGACCCTGGATCAAAACTTAAAAATAAAAAGGGTTGGGGTTAGTTCAGTGGTAAACTATTTGCCCAATATGCAAGAAGCCTTAGCTTCAATCCCCAGCAGCACACAAACAAAACAGAACAACAGAAAGCTAGGAGAAAATAAAAGAGTAAAGGTAGCAATCTGATGGTGCAGAAGTAACCCTGCCTAGGTGCTAGTTCTGCCTAGTACAGGTTACAGGAAGGAGTGCCCAGGACCTCCCCCAGTGGGTACACATGGGCGGGACCAAGCCTCGGGCTCAAGTGAGAAGTCTTCAGGGCCACTGGGGATGCTGCAAGGAAGAGGACCCAGGAATTCCCGGCTCAGCTGGGGTGGTGTCTGCGATGCCCAGAGGGAGCTGACCCTTAAGGGTGCTACAGAGCAGCAAAACATTCATCCATGACGGGTACTGGAGGTCAGGAGCCTCCACGAGGGTGCGCCTGTGGGCGGGCCAAGCACGAAACCTTTAGGCCTTCCTGCCTAGCAGGTGGTGGGGGACAGAAAAACCTGAGCAAGGGTTTCTGGGTGACACGCTGAGAGGGCAATGGTCGACTCACTGGTCACACACACAAAGGCCCCATCGTAGATGCTGCACCCTTAATCTGGTCTATTTGGGTATTCTCTTGCGAAGGGCGCTCAGGGAAGGGCCCGACCGCATGGAAAACAAAAGTTGACCCCTGGGAACAACGTGCAACGACCCGTCGCCCCCGCGCACCTCGGTGCTCGTTCTGCAGCCGTAGGCGCTGGTTGTACAGGCTCTTCTCGGTGAGGTGCTGGATCTCCAGCAGTCCCTGAACAATTTCGAACACAGTGCCATCGAGAAGCGCCAGCGCCAGGTCACTGAGTGTGGTGTAGGACAGGCGCTGCTGAAAAGAACTGCGGGCAAAGGCGCGCGGTGAGCCAGGCAGGACCCGGCAGCCTCCGCCCCCGCCCTGCCCTACCTACCCAGTACCGCCAGGCCCAGCCCGCGCCCGCCCCCGCTCCCGCCCCCGCTCCCGCGCCAGCACACCTGGGAAGTTCCTTCACCAGGCTCTGCAGCGCCGACAGCAGCTGGTAGTGCCGCTCTTGCTGCCGAGTGCCATCCGCTGACTCCTCCAGCGCGCTGGCGTAGCGCTCCATCGAGCCGTTGGCCCGCCAGCGGCCGCCGCGACGCGCGCCCCGCCCCTCTACGTCAGTCTTGGGAGCGCCGTGGCGTGCCCCGCCCCCTGCGCTGTCCTTATCAAGACTCAGTCTGTCCCCTACGTCAGACAGGGGCGCGACGTGCTCTGCGTCCGCCCTACCCCGCCCCCTGCGTCATCCAGATTGAGGCTTCTCCCCAGCTCCTCGGTGGAGGCTCCGAAGAGGTTAGCTCTGACCTCGTCGTCCTGCCGCTTGGTCCTCGAGATTTTAGAGGCGAAACTGCATCGCAGTATGTTGACATTTCCGTCCCTGTCGCAAAGTCCTCAAAGTGAGGTTCATTCCCGCCTCTGGAATGCGTGCACCATTGCTTTCTCCGCCCACGGAGGAGGAGGCCACGGTCTTGGGCATTTTGTCCTCACGCACCTTCTGAAGCCAAGCAGTGGGTGAACCAGAGGATTGTCTTCATCCCTCGCCCCAGGGCTGGGATTAAGACTGATACGGGACACTCGAGCTATCAGACCACAACAGTGGAGGCTGTTTCCACCTGAAGCTCCCTGGGGGCTGCCCACCCCCAGCCTGAACATGGACCACACTCCTCTCAGCTACTGTGCTACTGCCTGCAGTCCTGGCCACCAAGGGTCCCAGCTTTGAGGGCTTCTAGCTTAACGGTGCCAAAGCAGCCCTCTGTGGAGGAGTTCTGGTGGGAAGAATGGCACTTAAAAGCCTTCCCAGTAGCCAGGGCCAGTTGGATGGGCTGAGCGATTGAGAGTAGTAAGGAGTTGTGCTTTACAGAGGCTGCTAGGGTCTTGTCCTGAGAGCAGTAGAGGTCTCTGAAGGATTTGAAGCCACACATTTGGGGTCAGGCCCGGGTTTCACAGGTTCTCTTTAGCTGCAGGCTGGAAGGTTGAAGGGCTCTGTGATATGGCCTTGTTTGGACTGTCAGGCATTGAGGGAGGGAAAGTGAGGGTTCTCTAGCCTTACAGGGTCACACTGAAGTCCCTATATGGCCTCCAGTTTTCTCTAGGATCTACTTTCTCAAACTTGATCATTAGGGGCTGGGGAGATAGCTCAGCAGCAGAAACCCCTGTCTGGCAAACACAGTGGCCTGAGTTTGATCCTCAAACTTCCTGCTGGTGCAGGAAGGCCCTCTGCTTCCACCTTACTGGACCTAAATCAGGTCCCCCAACCCACCAGCATCCTTCTTTGCCCAGTATCCTTATAGGCCAGGCAGAAGGTGTGACTCACAGCTGATCCAGGTCTTGCCCCAAGATCTCACAGTGAGACAAGAGGCAAGGTCTCTGCTCTCACTGTGTCTGTCTCTTGAGACAACTTCCCATCATCTACCTCTCTGGTTCTGTGACGTTCCCCTCCTTGGTCCTTCAGAACAGAGCTTCAAGTGCTGAGGTGAAGCCACTCAGTTGCCTCTCTGATGAGCTCCTCATCCAAGCATCTCCTGTCTCACACTGTTGAGCCCCCTTTTCCTTTTGGCATGAAGGCTAAGGACCACAGGAAGCTGTGAACTTGAGCTTCTCTTCTTTTCACTACGTAAGAAATTCTCTGGCTCATTATTTCTTTACCAGTTGGTCAAATTAGGCCTTGGTTTAGCATCCCTTCCATGTGCTTGACAAATGTAGCTTTGGGGGACCAGCAGAGGAACATTGTCTTCTTAGAAGACAAGGTCTGTGTGGGCCCCTCTGTACATCCTAGATGATGTGGCTGAAGGACAAGCAAGACCCTGTAGGAAAACTATCTGGACCAGAGCAGAATCCTGTAGGTGACCTAGTTACTCACCTTTTTGGTGATGAGAGGCCAAGTGGACCCTTACTGTTGTTCCAGAGAACCCCACTCCCCAGTGAGCCACACAGATGAGTCACAGTAAACAGGGAAGACCCCACAAAGCTGAGAAATATCTTCCATGGCTGCTAGTCACTTTCTGCACCCTTGGGAAAATGAATATTTCTCCTGACAGGAAGCAGAAGCAGTTAGTCACATAGAGATTTTTTGAGCCCCACACTATAGCCAGCAAGGGAGAAGAAAAGATTTAGATGGGCTTGGGCAAAGGACTCGAGACTTGAGTGCTGGTCCTCTGGCCAGTGAGCTCTACAGTGTGCTGGATGAGAAATGGATGAGAAATGTGTGTCACTTGTGCAATAACCAACCCTATGCTCCAAGCCATCCTAGGCATGACTGCTGTGCCCAGGACATGAGCATAGTTGAAGGCCTTGTAGAAATGAGCTGGAGCCTGTTGCAAAGGATCTTCACACCCACAGCAGGATACTGGCTTCATCTTTGACAAGAGCCCATTGACAACAGGAGGAACAGCTGTATCATCCCAGGGCCACTCCAGCCCCAGCTGGGATTTCTTCATTCACTTATTTCTTTCTTTTCAAAATATATTTGGTACAGGTCTCACTATGCAGATCAAACTTATAGTGATCCTCCTGTTTTCAGCCTCCCCAGCCCTGGGCTTACAGGTATGTGCCACCACACTGGATCTCAGTGGCCAGCTCAGTGTGTCTGGGGGCAGGGCCCACACAACATGGGTGCTGGGAATTGAACCCTGGTCCCTGCACTTGCCTAGCAGGTACTTAGTCTGCTGAGCTATCTCACTGGCCCTTCAATTACTTATTTCTGTGTTACTGGGGGTTGAACCCAGCATCTCCCTCATGCTAGACAAGACTCTCTTATTATTTCTTATTTTGGTACAGAGTTGCTTAATAGTTCCCCAGGCTTGCTTGCAATTTGTGATTGTCCTCAGCTTCCTGAATTGCTGGGACTACTAGTAATGTCCATATGCTCAGCTCCCAGGCATGGTTCATAATGGAAAACATCCATATACAGATGATAAGCTGTTCACCATGTTAGTCTGTTCAGCCCACCATAACATACCACAGAGTGAGCATCTCACATTTCTGGACACTGCAAATCCAAGGTCAAGGTATCCTGGGGTTGGTTTCTTCTGAGGCATTTCCTTGACATGTAGCTGGCCATCTTTTCTATCTTCACAAGGTCATCCAATTACAAGGTCGGATTAGAGCCCACCCTAATGATTTTACTTTAACTTAATTACTTCTATAAAGAACCTATCTCCTACTGGGCACTGTGGTATGTAATTGAGAGGCGGAGGCAGGAGGATCACTGAGTTTGAGGCCAGCCTGGGCTACCTAGTGAGTTCAAGGGCAGTCTGAACTGCATAGCAGGACCTTGTCTCAATCCCACCCCTCACTCCCCAGAAAAGTCACATTCTGACACACTTGGCATTAGGACTTCAAACATATGAGTGTGGGGGGAGGGGCAGTTCAGTCCATTAATAGTAGTCACCTAAGGTATCCTGACCAGTTTATTCAGTTGTCACCAGCAGACTGTTAGGAACAATTAAGATTCTGTTGGGTCCAGAGATAGCTTTTGGGAAACTCTTCATCTACTGACCAATAAGTTCCCAGAATGGAAGTTGGAATGCAGGCCAAGAAAAATGATAAAAGAGAAAAGAAGGCTTTATGACCATGCAGGCCTGGCTGTTACAACAGGTGTTCCCCAAAAGGAAAGTTTCTATCAGCCCATGTATGAACCTCACATTTGAAGATTCTAGCCAGTCCAGGTGTTCACCATGAACAGTGGGGTGGGGTCAGGTGGATCTTGACCACAGACCACAGGCCTATGTGTTTGTCTGTTAGGAAATCCAACCTCTTCACACCACCCTGCAGGCCTGGAACCAGGGCATCCTGGTGCAGATCCTAGCCTGAGAAGGCAGAATATGACAAAATAAGATACCAAGGAGAGGAGAGGCTCAGCTTGAGCAGTGAAGCAAAAAATCCTTCACCTTTTGTCCCATTCAGACCTTTACAGCTACCCAGTAGGGCAGTAGTTTACTGGTTGAAATTACTGTCATCTGCAAACACACTCTGCTCTAGTCCAGAAGTGGTGTGAATGTGTCCTCCAAGGGTTCATGTGTTAGAGGCCTGGTCTTCAGTGTGGTGATGTGAGGTGTGGTAGAACTTTGAATAAGTGACTACCAATGGGGTGTTGGTCTGTGGTGTGAGTTCATTTTCATGGGTGAGTTGATATAAAAGAGCAAGACTAGCCCCTGTGTCCCTTTTCTGTTTCCTGACTTGCCACAAGCTCCTTTGGAGGTGCTCCTGCAATGGTACAATTCACCAGGAAGTGTTACAAATAGCTGAGTAGATGGAGCCATCCAGTCTGACTCTCAGTCTCGCAAACTGAACTAAATAAACCTCTTTGCCTCATGTTATAGCAACTGAAAACAGAGCAATACACACAAGCAGACATACCTACAGTGAGCACCCTAAGACACAGTCGGGCTGACACACAGAATGAGTCCGCATAGAAACTGTGTGAGCTGATGCTCAGGGAACAATCCCTGAGCTTGATGAATAGTTCATCTTCCCTGTGGTTTAGGTGTTACATGTCCCCGCAAGTTCATGTATTCAAGTCTTGGTTCCCCAGAAGTAGGGCTGTGTGGGAGATTCTTAGGTCATTGGGGATTTTCCCTTGAAAGGGACTGTGAAACCCAGGCCTCTTCTTTATTTTCTGGTAATTAGGGCAGCGCTTTGTCCTTCCATATACCTCCTGCCATTGTCACTTGGAGTCTTGATCAGATTCCCAAAGCAATAGGGTCTACTCAATGTTGAATGGAATCTCCCGAAACTATGAGCAAGTAAAAATGAGGTGCAGCCCCTGATTTGCCTGCCATGGAACATGACATTCTGTGGCAGCTGGGAAAAAGAATGAAGGCCTGAGGTTCATCATGGCACCATGCCACATATAACACCAATGGGGATAGCCAATGGGGACACAGACCTCTGTCATGTTACCATTCACGGATAATACCATATGATAGCCAAGAGGAAGGGTGGAGACCAAGTTGCATTATGTCATGGCATTTCATATACAGTGACTCAGAGGAGAACAGAGAACTAAGCTGTGCCATATAATGTCACTGTCACATAGGATACCTTCAGAAAGCCAGCGGCAAGAAGGTAGATGAGTTGCATTTTTTTTCCCTTTGTCACATATGATAGTCAAGAGACGATATCTGATGAGCTACAGTGACATCATCTGTGACATTGTAACATACTGTTTTAGGGCTATAACCTTGTCCTCAGCTGCTATATGACGTGGTTGACTGATATAATAGGAAGAAGGAATGTTCCCACATTCTCAGCTGTCACACAAGGCATAGTGACTTATGCATGTCAAATTGGTGTATTCACCCTACATGACGTAGTGGAATCAAAAGAAAAGACTGAGGTGGCCGGGGAGATGGCTCAATAGAATAAGCGCTTCCCTGGCAAGCGCAAGGACCTGAGTTCAATCCCCAGTTCCACCAAAAAAAGAAAAAGAAAAGACCAAGAAACAGACTTCCACTGGGCCATATACATAAAAACCTGACTGGCACATGCAAGGACCCAAGTTCTACAATAAACTATACACTATATACATATGAAGTTAACAGGACATTTACTCATTCATGAACCCAGATCTCTCTCTCTCTCTCTCTCTCTCTCTCTCTCTCTCTCTCTCTCTCTCTCTCTCTCTCTCTCTCTCTCTGCTCTTTCTCTTTTTGTGGAGCCTGGTACCAATAAATAAATAAATAGTGATATAGAACATGTGGCTCAGTGGTAGAGCTCCTGCCTTGCATGCACAGGGGCCCTGGGTTTAGTCCCCAGCACTACACACACACACACACACACACAAATATAAAATGAGGGGCTAATGGGAATGGGAAGATAAAAGTCACATTTGGTCACTGTATTATATTTCATACAATAGCTAAGAGAGGGTTGTATACACAAGGTACATTTTGTTACTATGTCATATGTATATGGACAATCTGTTAAGAGATCTGGGTTCACCAGGGAGATGGCTCAGTAGAATAAGTGCTTGCCTGGCAAGCTCAAGGGCCTGAGCTCAATCCCTGGGGCCAAAAAGAAAAAAAAAAATTGTTTTGGGGCCGAAGAGATAGTTCAGTTGAATAAGTGCTTGATTAACAAGTGAAAGGGCCAGAGTTCAATCCCTGGCTCCGCAAAAAGAGAGAGAGAGAGAGACAGAACAGAGAGAGAGAGAGCTGGGTTCATGAATGAGTGAATGTCCTGTTAACTTCATATGTATATAGTGTATAGTTAGTTCATTGCTCATTGACTCTTTCTGTCTCTGTCTGTCTATCTCTCTGTCTATCTCTCTCACTCTATTTCTCAACTGTCTGTCTCAGACAGAGTTTCACTGTGAAGCCCAGACTGGCTGTGATCCTTACCTGTTTAACAGAGGTACGTTAGAGTGCATGATTAGCACTCTAATCTTTATGAGAATAATGTTACATCTGTGAAGCACTGTGTTTAGAAATACAGTATGAGGCTGGTTATATATCCATTAACAGATGAATGAATTTTTTTAAAAAGTGGTACTTACACACAATGGAATACTACTTAACCATAAGAAGGATAAACTTGAGTTATTTACAAAAAGATGGATACATCATGAGACCATAATGTTAAATGAAATAAATTAGACATATGCGCTTAACTATCACATGGTCTTTCTTATGAGAAATACAAAGACAAGGAGGAAGCCAGGTGTGGTGGCACCCACCTGTGGTCCCAGCACTGAGGAGGCTGAGGCAGGAGGATCATTATGAGCTCAAGAATAGTCTGGGCAACAAAGTGAGCTCAAGGACAGAATGAACTGCACGATGAGAACCTATCCCAAAAAGACCCAAAAAAAAAAAAAAAAAGATGGAAGAAGGAAGAGGGAAATGAAAAAAGAATTAAGATGTGTTATGTGTACATACCAACTCCACACAGGCACACAACCATTATGTACAGCAGAGATGTACTAATATAAAGAAAAATGAGGTTGGTATGCTGTTCCTCTGTGATATTTATATTAACAGCATGAGGCTTGTTAGTGAAAAAGCTTGGATTTTTCAAGCTTTTGACTCTGGGAATCAATGTTTAGTGTCCTTCATCTAATACAATCTAACACATATTGAATCTCTATGCTTATTGGGGGTAGGTTCGTAACTAACTTAGCATAATTTTCCTATAAGCCCTATTTTGTACAGCGGGTGGTGTAGGTACTACAGTCTTTTGGTGTTCCTGGGTCTTTTGTTTTGTTTTGGTTCCAAGAATTGAACTCAGGGCCTTGAGCTCGCTAGGCAGGCACTGTGTCACTGAGCTACATCCCCGCCCTCTGGAGTTCCAAGCTTAAACCCTGTGTTTAACAGAGCTAGGTATGAGTTTGCCTTAGTGTAATGTTAACCTCGGGAAATGCTGTGTTTAGCTTTGTGTACCTCCTGAAGCGTATCTTTCAGTGATACCTGTTAGATTATCAGATCTACTTAGGTCCTAGTGTTATCTCAGCGAAACACTGTATTTAGCTGTGTGCGGTTCCTGTAGTACACACTTTGGGGATATATTTTAAATCTGTTTCACAGATGTTGGTGCGTAAGTAACTGAGCATATTATTATCTCTGCTAAATGCTTTGTTGAACATCATGTGGTGCATGTAGTATTTTGTTGACATTTGTTTAAACCCCATTTACCACAAGTAGGTGGGTGAGTTACCAAAAATAACATAATCTCTGAGAATGCTTTTCAGCATATAATGCACGTAAAACATTCTTCTATGATACAGTTTATTTGGGCTTTAAATTGTGATAACATATGCAACAAAGGGGTTTTAAAAATCACTTTTAGGGGTCAGGGAGATGGTTCAGTAGGATAAGTGCTTCCCTGACAAGTTCAATCCCCGGTTCCATCAAAAAAAATAAATAAAAATCACTTTTAGGTGTGCAATTCAGTGGCATTAAGTACAGAGAACTTGAAAGCAGGAAGAGAAGTCAGTCATCAAATATGAGGAAGCTTCTACAAGATTATCAGTGATTGTCTTAGTAGGAAACTTGCATTTCAGAGAACGCTGGATGCTAGCACTTAGCATGCTAAAACCAACAAACAACCCCCCCCCCCGCCTCCAATCAAGAATACTATATCCAGCAAAATCATCCTTCAATAGTGGAGAAATGAAGATATTTCCAAGTAAACAAAAGCCACGTTTATTGCTATTAGACCTGATTAACAAGAAATGCCAAAGGGCTAGGTGGAGGATATTGCTGCCAAGTGCCATTGAACAGAAAGGCAGGCTTATAAAAAGATTGTTGTGTGTCCTTGTCTACTTCATTCACCAGATGTGGTACCATGTAACTTCCAGCTGTTCTTCAAAGTCAAAATGACCACGAAATGTCCAAGTTTGAACTGACTCAGGACTTCAAGGCAGCCACAGCAGTGTTCCGGCAGACACTCACAAGCAAGGACTTCTAGAACCGCTTCTGAAAATGGTAAGAATGATGGGATAAGGACCTTTGAAGTGAGCAGTTGTATTTTGAAGAGGATTAATGGCAATGTGTCTTTTACTATAAGAAAATGTTTTAAATTAGGTATTCACCGTGGTGTTACATCAGATCTCATATTTTAATCAAGTGTTTGATCCCAGCTGTTAAGATCTGCACCTTCTGTAGAGAACTGTGTGTCCTTTGTGGCCCCAGGTGGTGCCTGTAGACAGTGTGCAGAGTGCTGGGGACACACGCCCGTTAGCTACAACAAATCATCACTCAGGGCTCATCAGCGGGCTTCCTGATGAAGACCCCAAGCAGTGAGCAGATCTGTGGTTAGCTGCGAGCTGAGTGTCCGTTGCTCCATTCTCTAGCCCTTTGCACCTGCTCCGGGTTGCCCCAGACACTCACTGTGCTGAACCCTTCCTCATTACCGGCAGGTACAGACAGGAATGGGCTTTCTGGGCAGCATTCCACAAGACTGAGAAAGCTGGCACCCATAGCCCTTTCAGCTTCCCCTATGGGCGAGATCTCGGACTAGGGGTGCCTCTCTTGGCACCAAGCTGTGCCACCCTCAGGAAATGGTAGTGCAGGGAAAGTGAACCTGTTCTTCTCAGCTTTTCAGTGCACCTAACCCTGAGATTTTGTTGTTGCTCCAGTAAGGTGCTGGAACCTCCTACAGTCCCTGCAGCTCCTGCAAAGTTAGTATCATCCATGGATGGCTGGAATCTCTATTCTGTAATTCATCCTAATTACTTTATGAGTAAATGGATCAAAATATCCAATTAAAATAGATTCATAGAATGGATATAAACATAATCCTACCACATGCTGTCTACAAGAGATTAATTTTTTATAAGAGATTAATTTTAAAGGCAAAGACATAAGTAATTTGAAAATGAAAGGGTAGAAAATCATATTTCATGCAAACTAACCAAGACAGATGTAGTCACTATATTAATATCAGATAAAAATGGACTTTTTGTTTTTATTCTTTTTTCAAATTTAGGACAGGGTCTATAGGGTGTACAGGCTATACAGGGTCTCACTACACAGATCAGACTTGTGATTCTCCTGTTTTTTAGCCTCCCAAGCACTAGAATTACAGGCATGCGCCATCACACCCTCAATCACAGTTTCAGAGCACCCCTGGGGCAGGGCTGGCACAGAAGCCAGTCAGCTGCTGCACTCTGCTGAAGCAGGAGCTTTAGTACTCTGAGCTATCTGGCCAGCCCTTGAAATGGACTTTAAATAATAATAATAATAATAATAATAATAATAATAATAATATTAGAGATAAAAAGATACATGTTTGAATAAAAGTTTCACTAGCACAAGAAGATAAACAATTATTAGGCTGGACATGGTGGCACATGCCTGTAATCCCCACACTTGGGAAGCTGAGGCAAGAGAATCATTTCAAGTTCAAAATCAGCCTGGGCTACAAAGTGAAATCAAAGCCATCCTGAACTGCACATGGTTGGGATCTCTATTCTGTAATAGACAGACCTGTCATAGACAGAAGGATGAAAAGGAGGAAGATGAGGAGGAGAGAGAGGAGAAGTTATACAATTATAAATATTTAGGTACCTAATCATACCATGTTATTAGCAAAAAAACAACAGACCGGAAGGAAGAAATTCTCAGTTCTACAATAATAGTTGATAGCCTTCACTTTCAATACTATATATTTTTAGGCCAGTGATATAGCTCAGCAGCCCAGTACCTAGTAGCAAGCACAAAGTTCTGTGTTTAATTCCAGATACACTCCCCAAAAAGGATATTTATTCATAATGGAGTACTACCCTGTCATAAAGAAGGATAAACTTGAGTCATTTGTAGAAAAGAGATGAACCTTGAGACCATGAATTTAAATGAAAAAAATCAGACACAAGTTTAAAAACTGTATAGTTTATCTTGTAAAGAGAAACCCAGAATATAAATAAATCAAATAGAAAAACAGATGATAGGAAATAAATAGATAGCTCTTTGGCAAATGGGAAGTGGACTAAAGATGAGGGAACAAGGAAGGGGAAGGGAACATGAAATGAAATAAGACTCAGTTTGTGCATGTGCCAACAACCATCCATAATGAATATACCCTTGGTGCACCACAATATGTACTAATAAAATAAAATTTTAACAATAATAGGTAGAACCACCAGCGCAATTGAGAGCAAGGAACAGAGTACCTGAGCAGTAGGTGACCAATTCGACCTAGCAGACGCGTACCTACCGCTGTACACCACCACAACGTGTGGTTGAATTCTTCTCAGGGCTCTTGGCCGGGAGAAAGCCAGATTTGTCACCTGCTGGTCACAAAACAGGCTTTGGTGGATTCATAAGGAGACGTATGCGAAGTTTCTCTTCTGCCCGCGTCAGTATGAAGTTAGATATCAATGGCAGAAGCAAAATGGGAAGATGTAAGAGTTTGTGGAAGGCAATGAGGTCCTGGAACTCCACTCTGAAGGTGTTAACGCTCTCTCCCAGGAGTGGGTCGCATTGGCTGGCCCCAATGAGGTCCTACAAGGGGGAGCTGTGGTAGCAAGCAGAGCCTGGGCCTTCCCCAGCCCTGCAACTGGGCTCTGCGGTACCTTCTTCCATCTGCCTGTGATCCTACTGTTGCAGGCAGCTGAGTTAGATGAAAATATTATAGGTAGTCAGGCAGGACCGAGCCCTTAAGGAGATAACACAGAAGACAAGTTACCTTACAACTGTGGGAGGGATGGGTGCTCCTGCTGTGAGCCAGACCTAAAGACCAAAGATCAAGCAAATGCTGACCTCCCTAAAGATTAGCATGGGGGATTGATCTTCGCCCTGAGAAAGCCAGGAAGAATCATTAAGCCAACTACTACCTGATGGCTACCAGATAAGGTCCTGTTCTACATTCATGCCTGCTTGCTACCTGACTCCCTTCCCACTGGGTCCTGGACTTAATCAATTTAGCCTAAACAATGATGCTTGTAATCCTATTGGTTGACCACAGTTTTATCTCATGCCACATCCACCTAAGCAGAGTTCCCGTTTTCTCCACCTTAGCCACACATGGTTTTACACTATTAAAATCCCTGGAAGAAACAGCTTCACGGGGACAACTTGCTTGGATCCCCCTCCTGTCCCTCTCTCTGACAGGAGCTTTCTTTCCCTCAATAAATATATTCTGCTCATAACCTCCATTTGTTCCTAAAATTCATTCTTGGGTTTTACAGAACATTAACTCGTCCAGGTCAAGTCAGGAGTTTCGCTTCCCCCTATCATTTCGAGGTCCTTATACCAGTTTTTCTCCCTATATCACCACCACGGGCTGGCCAGAGGCAGGGACTGTGCTCTTGGAGCTCCGCAACTGTAAGTTATCAAATAAACATCTTCACAAATTGCTCAGCTTCATGTATTGTATTTTACTTTTTTTCTTTTTTTTTCTTTTTTGGATGAACTGGGGAATGAACTCAGGACCTTGCGCTTGTGCCAGGCAAGCGCTTATTCTACTGAGCCATCTCCATGGCCCCCCAAATTACTCTACTACACAAAATGGATTACGACAGATGTTTTGTGCCCTCTACATATTAAAAATGAGTCGACCGTAAAATTTTGGTCTCCTCTGCCCTCGACCCACTGTGCTCCAGACTTCGCTGTCCACCTAGTGACCCTGGAGGGGGTCGTAAACGACTTGCGATTACATCCTGCCCACTCTTCTCCCGCCATACCTCCAAATTCCTCTCTGCACTGCTTGCCCAGGCTCGGGTGTTGCGCAGGAGTGTTTGTCCTCTTCCCTGCAGTGGTCCCTTCTGTGGCCAGGGTGGTGGCTGCCAGGCCCCACTTCTGCAACTCCGAGGAGGACGCCGTCACACACCTGCGGCCACGAAACAAGAAACGAGCTAGGCCCAGGTGGCCCAAATCCGGTCGGGCTGGGTGTGCGCGGGCCCTGTGCACCGCCTCAGTTCGGCGGGTGTTCCCGCTTGTTGGGCGCCTCCTGGCGGCCGCTTCTACCTTCTTTTTCACCCCCAGATTGCTGGGCTGAGCACAGTAAATCGTCAGGGCTCCAGGTGAATTAGGAAAATTCCCGTGACTGAAATCAATCCTTTGTTCTCTTTCGTCAGACACCCCGAGTGGGTATACGTCAGTTATTCTCAATCACGATGAGTGATAAAATTCAGGCCGCTCCTCATCTCCGTAAATCTCCGCTTTAATCATTCACTTTCATGGTTCATTTAGCGCTGCTCCCTCGAGCCATCTGCTTGACTTTCTGGGAAACTATAAATGTGGCCCAGAATTGTTGTTAGGTAGTGTCTAACAACCCATGTGACAATGTCCCGAAGGATCTCGATTACTGGCCAGCTGGTGCACACCTCCTGCTACCCAGGCCCAGCCTCCTCCACGTCCATCACAGGCACATTTCTTAGCAAGAGGTGTCCTACCTGACTACCTGGGCAAGCAGGATCTGCCGCAGGTACCCAAGGTAAGATTTCAGGAAATTCCTTGGGTGCACCTTCACTGATTGCACCCTGCAAAGGACCTCTGTAGCTCTCGGACCTCTACTCAGCGGGACGGCCCATGCCAGCCCTTAATTCAATAAGGAGGCCTTGAAAAATTTCTGAGTAGCATCTCCCGCAGTTGGGTCCCACACAGAGCAGTGGCTAGGCCCATGGCACACTGTCCAGGTGACCTGCAGTCTGATTCAACAACACGCCAAGGCTACCCACACATCTGCAGCTTCCCCCTCTAGAAATTACACTTGACAGGTGGCCCCTGCCCCTGGAGTACGGCTTGGAGATTTGTTGAAAGCATCTCCATTTGAGCTTGAGAGATGACAATCAGGCCCAGAGTCCCTAACTCAGCTATCACAGGACAGTATGCGTTGGTTCCTGATGCCAAGAAAAAATTCCGGGAGATATATCTGAAGATTAGGACTATTGTGTGTGTGTCTATCCCTTTAGCACCCTCTCAGAGCCTTTCCCATGTTCCAACTTGGTCTCCACTGCTGGATTCAAGAATGTTGGGTTGCATGGCCAATCCAAGGACAGGACCACACATGTGACAATGTTCAAGTACAGGAAATCCTCTGCTGTTTACCAGGATATGCATGGTCGGTCCACAAACTAAGAGTCTTCCATGTGTGGGGCTGGACCTGTTTTGGCTGCCACCAAACTCCCTCTCAACTGTCTCTCAGATTACCTGTGATTGCCTCTGACACAACAGACCTGCTGGCCCTCATCCCAGCTCCTCAGAGTTGTGGAGGGATGACCCTACTGGTGCTGCAGGCCTTTTAGAACTCTGCCTCAGGCACCAGGACCACTTGGTATCTTTTGCCGACTCCTGAGAAAAGTACTATATCAAAGAGCCAGGTGAAGGTCAAATGTCACTGCAAACATCAGCGGTACAACATATGCGATATATGGGGGTGGGGGGTGGGGCAACAAAGACCACTGGGCCTGTGTAAAAGCAACACGGCCCGGAATTTATTGTGCCTGGGTTCAGGCAGAGGGCGCAATGAGACCGTCTGCCCCAAACAAAGAGAAGTGTGTTTCTTTTATAGAGATAGAAAGAAGGCAGAGGACGCTAGTTGGAAAGATCCCAGTGAATATCTGTGGTTAAAGTATTCTAGCAATCTTGCACCTCAATAGGCAAACTACTTCAATGTCTGATGTAAATTTTCAGGTGGCTCCAGTTGTCTCCAGAACCTGCAAAGTTACTGGTCTTATCTTATCTCCTTTCCTATGCTTGTCTGCAATGACCGCCTCAGGGGCTGAGCTGAGTACCCTGCAGGAGTTTGTGTTCCTGGGGCCTGGGAGAGTTGGGTCTGGTTGGAGACTTACTTGCAGGACTTCTCCAGATTTCTGGGTAGGGTGTTGATGGTAGGGAGGTTGTGAGTGTGGTAGGGGCAAGAAGGTTCAAGGACTATTGAGGTCTCTCCTTTTTTTTTTTTTTTTTTTTTTGCAGTACCGGTGATGAACTCAGGACTTTGGGCTTGGCAGGTAAGTGCTTATTCTACTGAGCTATCTCCCCAGGATATGTCCCCTATCTTTTAAGTTTTCTGTGAGCCTAAGAATACCCTTGTTAGTTCATTTAAGACCCAGAGATAGGGCCGGTGAGATAACTCAGTGGACTAAGCGCCTGCTTAGGCAAGTGCAGGGACCAGGGTTCCTATGCAGCACCCTATGCAGCGCTGGCCCCAGGAGCTGCCTAGTGAGACCCTATAACAAATACATAATAAGTAAGTAAATAAATAAACAGATCCAGAAGCAATCAGTTGAGGCAGAAAGATTTCTCAGCACCACAAGCATAACAGCATATTGGGGTTCTGAGACAGAGACTTTAGTCCACCTGTGAGAAGCAAGGTGGCAGCTTTTAAGGCTGGGGTAGGGGCTGAGGTTGGGGGAAGGAATGGAATGAGGAAGGTAGCTGACTTTAAAACTGTAATAAAAGTTAGGCTGGTGGTGGAAATTTAAGCTAACAACCCTAAAATACAGTTATTTATTTTAGAGAGTGTTCCAGTAACTAGTGAACAGATGAAAGACCAATATATTTCATTCTAGAACAGAAACTCAGACAGCAGAGCCAAGAATTTTTGTTATAGGAGTATGAAATTCTAAAACAATGATTAAATAGAGAGTAATGAGAAAAATGGAGAAAAACTAGGTGTACCTTTTGTATTTTGTTTTGTTTTTGCAGAACCAGGGATTGAACTCAGGCCCTTGCACTTGCCAAGCAAATACTTATTCTACTGAGCCATCTCCCCAGCCCTGTATTTTGTTTTCTCACTGAAATAATTTTCATTTCTCTTCTGCATGTTTTTGCTTTTGTATCTTATGTACAATGTGTGTTCTTTCATTTCTGTATAATTAAAACGCAGTAACTCAATAACAAAAGAAAAACAAAATGTAGTAACTCTAAGTGTAATTACTGTCCCGCAAGCCTTAAGAAATGTCTCCATACCCATAGGGCCCTTACCTGATAGGTTTTTTTCAGGCACCAGAGCAGCAGAGAAACAAGCAGAAGAAAAAAAGAGAAAGGGGCTTTATTATCTTTAAGGAGAGAATCTGGGGAAGATAAGGGATTCTGTGGATTGGAACAAAAGGAGGCTGACGCTTTTATGGCCTTTTGCCAGGGGTGGAATTTGAAGATGTTTAGATATACCTGAGGAGCTGATTCCTGAGGCAGGCGGGAATGTTGAAAGGAAATGGCACACTGGACTGAGCTGGAGAAGAAGGGGGGAGGTGGTCTTGGGGGAGATGGGCTGTTGTTTTAAGGGCTTCAGCCATATTAGATGACCACCATGATGATTTTAGCAATTTATACTAGGGCCAGAACCTATCATTACTCAATTTAACTGCAGGACACATTTCCTTCCTGGCCTTCCCTGGCCCAGCCCATCTTCCAAGATAGCCACTGTTCACCCGACTTTTGCATGAATTAATTTATTCAGCGCAAACAGGGGTCACATGGATTCGAGTGTCTTCCCAAAAAAATGGCTCTACCTAGTGACAGGTTCTGGCCGTAGTATGAATTGCTGAATTATTATGGTGGTCAGCTAATATGGCTGCAGCCCTTAAATCAGCAGCTTTTCCTCCAGAGACCACTCCCTCCTTCCCCACTCCAGCCCTGGGTACAATTTCCTCTCACCTATCCCAGGCACACAGGAGAGACCCCAGTTAGCCCCTTGTATGTAATTAAAACTGTCTAACTCCACCCCTGGCAAAAATCCATAGAAGTCTCAGCTTTCTTTGTTTCAGGTCAGAGGATTTTCCCATCTGCCCTCGATCCTCTCCGTGTCTTTGGAGTTAATAAAGGCTTCTTTTATCTTTTCTATCTCTTTACTTCACTGCTGAAAATCCTATCACCTTAATAACTGTATTTTATGCAAGGTATTTAAGTTGATTCATGTATTCTCCAAATTTGTTTTTTCTTTTCCAGATCATTGCAGGAAATTTAAGTCCTTTATATTTTTATACAACATTTAGATTCAGCGTGTCAGTTTCTTTAAAAAAAAAAAAAATCCTGCTGAGGCTAGCATTTGCCTGCAATGGCAAGGGGACAGTCATACAAGGCAGAGGAGAGTAGAATGAGTTGTCTGCTGGCACAAGCTGTGGTGGTGTGCACTTGTAATCCCAGCCTTGGGAGGCTGAGTCAAGAGAATCTCAGTGAGTTCAAAGTCAGCCTGAATTATACAGGGAGACTCTGTCTCAAAAAAATAAATAAATAAAAATAAAACAACAATGACCAAAAAAAAAAAGGACCAGTGAGATAGCTCAGTGGACTAAGGGCCTGCTTAGGCAAGCACAGAGATTGGGGTTTGATACCCAGTACTGCATGCTGTGCTGGCCCTGCCCCTGGGCACACTGAGCCATCAACCGAGTCGAGGCGTGGTGGCGTACATCTGTAAAGCACTAGGAGGTCTGAAAACAGGAGGATCACTATGAGTTCAAGCTGCATTGTGACACCTGTACCAAATACATTTTAAAAAAAGAAGTTTTATCAGCTTTAAAAAAAATAGGTATACAGCTACATTCTCTTAATTCAATGAATAGAGGGATCTGCTCTCATAGTGTTTGTAAACAGAATATCATGTCTGTACCTTGTACAACAAATAACCACTAAGAAAACAATATGCAAGGTATTATTTACTGAATCTGTTCTACTAATTTGATTTAAAACTGTCTCCTTGCTATTTGTCCTTCAATAAAATTATGGAAAAAATAAAATGAGGAAAACATGCATGTGATATAAAAAGAAAGGAGGTATGTAGCTCAAACAAGAAATTCTGAAGACCCTTCTGGAGGTGATGACCTCTGCATAGGAACATAAAAAAATAAATAAATAAAAATTTTTAAAAATTTAAATAATAAAATAAAAGGAAGGAAAGAGAGAGACCCTCTGGAGCTCTTAAAGGGAATGGCAATGAATCTATATTTCAATTGGGGATTCAAGTTGTTTGCCAGACAGCTGCTTTGGAAATACTCTTTTGCATTCCCTGGCTTGTCTTTAACTCTCCAACCATGTGTTCCAAAGAGCAGAAAATATTCGTAATTTTAGCTCATTCCAGTATGTTTAGCTGTGGACTTTTCCAATCTGTTGAGTGTTTCAATCTTGAGTCTCTCCTCTTTTTTTTTATTTTTTCATTATTTCGTTTTTATTCATAACCATAAATTTGATGGAGTGTTTTGAACAGGTGAGGCTCAGGGTGCTCTCCTGAGCTAGAGAAGTGGTGTGGTCTGGAGGTGACAGTATGCACAAGTCACCCGTGTTAGAGCCGTCTACAGTCAGTGAGGCGATCTTGTTGGTTTTGCTGTTCTTGGACCCAAAGCGCTACACAGCCTCCACCATGTTCCTGCCTCTTCAACCTCCTCGCACACCTGCCCCCACACACACATTTGTTTCACCTTGCTATCCAGCCACTCGGTCTTGGCCCTGCAGATGAAAAACTTGGACCCTTTGTGTTTGTGCCATTTAGCAGATGCCCAGGCCCATGTGCTTCAGGATGAAGTTCTCAACACCAAATTTCTCCCCGTAGATGGACTTGCCACCCATGCCATTGTAGCACGTGAAGTCACCACCCTGGCACATAAATCCTGGAATAATTCTGTGAGAGCTGGAGTCCTCAGGGCCCTGCTCATTAGCTCAGTTGTTTAAAGTGCCTGCTCAAGCAAAGCAGTCAGGCTCAGAATTCTGAGGTTTGATCCCTTACCAGACCTGCCCTTAAGGCATCCTGAGTGGGCCAAAAAAAAAAAAAATTCTTCGGAACTTTAAAAGAAATCAGGAGCCCTTATAGCCAAATCCTTCCTCTCCAGTGTTCAAAGCACGGATGTTTTCTGCTGTCTTTGGGACTTTGAATGTATACTGCTTGAAGGAGATGCAGCCCAAGGGCTTGCTGTCGCCTGCAATATTGAAGAGCAGGGTGGGGGGCTGCAAAAGACTGAAGGGAAGAGGCTTAACAGCATCCACAAAGCCTCTCCTGTTTCTTTAATTAGATTTAATTTTATCTCATGCTACTTTTGGTCGACATCAGTGTATTACCTTAGAGGGTGCTGAGCAGGATGAATAATGAGGCATTTTGTTGCTGAGGGTTTTAAACCTTTTATTGTCAAAAGATCATCACTACAAAAATAACCACCAACTAAGATACTTTAAAATTACTATAAACTAGGTGTGGTGGTGCGCACCTGTAATCCCAGGTCTTGGTAGGCTGTAAACAGGTGGTTCACTATGAGTCCGATCTAGTCGTGAGACCCTGAACCCCCTGTAGACCCTTCACTAAAAAATTACTATAAACCACAGAAGGCTGTCATTTTTACAATCCTACTTTGAAGTGAACTTTACCTACTCCTTCTGTTGGATTCCCAGCCAGTCTGGTCCATGTTCTAGGACTATAAAAAGTGGCCACAAAGTGGCAAACAAGAGCAGCACAAACAAAATCAGAAACAGCCAGGTCCTGGAAATGAAACTTAGGAAAGCTACTAGCAAGAGCCACCGATAAGGCCGGGCGTGGTGGCGCATGCCTATAATCCCAGCACTTGGGAGGCTGAGGCAGGAGGATTGTTGTGAGTTCGAGACCAGCCTGAGCTACAAAGTGAGCTTAAGGCCAGCCGGAACTGCATAGTGAGACCCTGTCTCAAAAAGACAAAAAAAAAAAAAAGAGCCACCGATAAGCACACTCCAGGAAGAGCCTCCCCATTCTCTCCCTCTCCTAGAGGAGAGCGCTGGGATCACTTCACTGAGTCGGGGCTTAGAAAATTTGCCAGGAGATGGCTTGAGAGCCTGGGTTACTTGCTGGCTTTCAGCTCAGCCTGGGCCCCCCATGCACTTGCCTGCAGTGGCAAGGGGACAGTCATGCAAAGCAGAGGAGAATGGGTGGCCTGCTGGCACAAACCATGCAATGAGGTGATGGCTGATTTTTTTTTTAGCAGAACCTGGGATTGAATTCAGGCCCTTGTACTTGCTAAGCAAGCACTTATTCTACTGAGCCATTTCCGCATGCCTCCAAGTCATTCATGAATGGTGGGAGATGACCATGGGGGCTCAGCCTCCTTGGCACTGACACCTCTGGGAACTGCCTCAGGCCTGCAGCTGGATCCTATCACATGGCTGTTTCTCATGGAAAAAGTAATGAGGATGGCACAGGAATGGATCCTGGTCCCTGGAACTGGTAACACTGAACTGCAGGATCCTTTTTCAGCCCTGTATGTCACGGTCAGTGCTGGGAAGTCAGAGCTAGGAAGGAAGATAGAGGTGTCCGCTGCTGGACCCCCGTTCTTAGTCACCCCGGGCTGTCCCACAGCTCCAGAGGGACAGCCTGGGAATATGGGTGTGGGGAGGCTGTGCAGACAAATAGCTGTGTTCTCCTCTGATAGTGGCACACTTTTGGGGAGGCAGCCAGGAATAGGACACTTTGTCCTGATAACCCAGGGCAGTGGACAGTGTTCCTGAGTGGAGGGGGTCTAACCTGCAGCCCTGCAGCCTCCCACACACCGGATGACTACTGTCCCAGCTGCTCCCACCTCTCAGGAGCAGTCCGCACTGGTGCCCTGGCACAACAGCTTGATCCTCAGGGAGCTTTCTTCCTCCTGCTCCTTGGCCAAATTCTATCCTCAAGTGGCTCAGCTAGAGCCCCAGGGAGAAAGCTGTCAATGGCTGGCAGGTGTAGCAGGAAACTGGCCTGAACATCAAGGAATGGATCCGGTTCTGGGCCAGGGAGGACACCCTGCCAGTGCCCAGCCACTACTGCCTTGTCCTTGGGTCATGTTTCTATGCCAGGGATGGGCAGAGAGTGTGGCAGGAGGCACTGGAGTACCAACCTAGGAGCTCTTGGTACAAGCTCTCATAGCCCAAAGGAATTTTGGAATTTTCTTTTTGAGTCCGTACTGGAGATTGAAACCATGGCCTCCACACCGAGGTACATACTCACCCCCTTTTTATTTTTGAGACAAGATCTGGATAAACAGTGAAGTTGTGCAGGATGGGATCAAATTTGCAGTCCTCTTGCATCAGCCTCTGTGAGTACTGGCATCACAGGCACGGGCCACCACACCCAAGTAGGATGCCGGGACCACACACCCACCCACTCACCCACCCCCACGAACACATTTGGCTCCTGAGAATGCTGAGCTCTTCCAGGCTTGGCTGCCAGCAAAGAGACAGCTTGCCCAAGTCAGTCACTGCCAGCACTGTGGATTCAGGGCTGGGGAATAGACATGACGTTCCCAGGCCTCACAGCCTTAGAAAGAGCTACAAAGCTCACATAGGTGCAGACTAGAAATGGAACCTGTGAAAAGACAGGAAGAAAATAGATAAATCATTGCAGTCTATGATTTTAGAGCAGAGAAGATCTTTCTAAAGCACTGAACAAAGCACAGAAGCTGAAGAAGCAATGATGGATAAACTGGACTGCAAGTTTAAAAAAAGCACATTAAGCAAAGTGAAAAGCCACCAAATGGATGCAAAGAGTATTTGTGCAGACATACATGTCACAAGAAAAGTAAATTCAACTGACTTATTGTAATAATAAAAACAGGCACACAAACACAGGAAGAAAATGATTACCTTAGTAGGGGCCTGGTTAAATAAATTCCGGTCTATCCATATAGATAAATTTACAAGTCTATGAATGTGAATTATTTAACTTGTCTTCTTTTTTAAAAAATGAGGTAAACCTTCAGGTACTGCTTTTAGTCAGTATAAATGAGAATTGGGAAAAAAGAAAACAAAGAGCCTACCATGGGCAAAAACCCCTTTAGGTAAAACACAGCCTTTTTTCTGACTCTCGGTGGGCTTGGGTCTAGAATTAAACTGATATTTTGGTTGCTTGCAGTGTTTTATGGTACTTTCTTCACACTTAAAAAGAAAGAAATTCAGAGAGAAAACTTTCTACAACACACGGGGTTTTTGTGTGCTTGTTTGTTTGTTTGTTTTGTAGTATCAGGAATCAAACTCTAGGCCTTGCACTTGCCAGGCAGGCAGGCACTTATATATATAGCCACTGGGCTATATCCCCAGCCCAAAACAAGATTTTATTTGGAAATACCAGAAGAATTGAAAGCCCTGCCTCCATCCACACAGGCAGAAACATCTAAGGAATTCAGGGCAGAAGGGGATTTTTTTAAAAAAAGACATAGTGCCAACTGCCTGAAACAAAGCTCCCTGGTCAAAAAAGTTGTTGCAAGAGCCAACATTTATTCCATTCAGTGAACACTAATGGAATAAGTGCTACATTCCATGTTGACTTTGTGTGTGTGCGTATGCCAGGAATGGAACTCAGGATCTTGCCCTTGACAGGCAGGCACTTGTGCCACGGACCTCTACCTCCAACCCCTTCATGTCGTCTTGCTTCACACTTGTACATCAGAGTGATAATCTTACTTTCTAAGGAACCACACCTTGAAGTAAACGTTGTACCAGTTTCTTCTTCAGTATTAAATATTTGTTGTTCCTGTTTTATTTTGAGACAAGTTCTTGCTATGTTGCCCAGGCTAGTCTTCACTCCTGGGTTCTGCTGACCTTCTGTGGGTGTGTGCTGCTGGGCCCTCGTAAACACACACACACACACACACACACACACACACACACACACACACACACACAGAGGCAGTGAACCCCGGAACTCCATCTACTAGGTAGCCCTCCACCACTGTGCTACATTCCTAGCCCCGGATTTGAAAGCAGCAATTTTGTTTGATTAGGTTAAGGGAAATAAAGACGAACAGGGTGATTTGGGGCTTATGTGGCATGGCACTGTATATTAATTTTGAAAGTGCAACCTGTTTTGCTGCCTCGTGCCCCTCCCTTCTCCCACTTCACCTCAGTAACATGTTTGATCTGTCTCCATTCAGTATCATTGCGATTGTATTTCAGAACTTCTCAGCCGCAGTGAGATATCCTCCAATATGTACAAGCTCTGGGAGATCCCAGACAGGATGTGCCTGAAGTAGAGACGAGTGGATGGTCAGTAGGACAGAGGGTGATATTTAGGACTCACTCTGACAGTGCGGTGAGCAGAGGCACCAAAAGCACAATAATTGCTGGCATACATATTATCATGACCCATTATCTCCAGGAAAGCAGGAAGTGCAGGGCCAGCGTGACAGCTCAGTGGTCCAAAGCGCGTGCTTAGGCAGGCTTAGGCAAGTGTAGGGACTGTGGTTCGATCCCTGGCACCACATGCCACGCCAGCTCTGCCCCCAGGGTGGGCTGAGCCAGCCACAGTAAATAAACAAATAAATAAAATTTAAAAACTAGGAAGTTCATCAAAGTTTTCACACACTTAATCAAAAATAGCATTGAAGGACAGAGTCCAAAAAGAGGAAAACCTGTAATGACATGAACTGGAGAACAAGTCAAGCACATTCTTGCCCATTTAAAAAGAAAAACAAAACGTTCTTTTTTTTGTTTTTTGACAGGGTCTCACTATGTAGCCCACATTCATAGTGATCCTCCTGCTTCCTGCCTCCCTAGGGCTGGGATTACAGGCGTGCACCACCACGTTATTGGTGATCCCATGACCAGATGGCCTGGTTGCTCCCCTGCAGGACTGTGAGAGTGATGTGGCCCTATATGCAACTGTTTCTAAGTAGGTTTTAGAAATAGAAGAGAAAAAAATCAGAGGGACTTTGCTTTACAAAATCAATTCTTTCTACGACTTTGGCCACAAACTGAGCTGGACAAGAACTGAATCAAATGCAGTGGTTAGGTTTAATGCTGACCCTATGGAGAAATGTGATGTGGTTCTTTCTCATCCAGTTTGGCTTGCAAACAGATCTGTGGAGAGATCTAGGTTCATGAACCGAGGTACCACTAACAAACTTGGCAATCACTTAGCTGATGGCTGGGCCTGAAGCATCCCCCAAACCCAATATAGGCAGTGTCCTCAGCACTGGGTCTCCTGCTCTCCTTTCTTTGTGGCACATGGGGACTGGGGCTCTGCTTCTTAAGTCTGTGTAAGGGCTGTGCTGCAGCCTCGGTGTTGCAGGAAGTGCCAGTGGCTTCTGATACCGGACATCCCAGTGCCTGAGCGGTCATACTGGAAATCGTTACTGAGTGCTTAGGTGAAGGAGTGAGGGACAGTGGCCTTCCAGATGCTGTCACCCCTGTGTCTGTGTCTGGGGGGACATAGACAATACCCACTCCACCTGTGAGAGCCCAGGAACAATAGGGCATAGGTCTGCCCTGAGCCAGCCACTTCACTGGCTGGCTCTCCGCACTGCAGCCTCAGAACACACCTTGGATGCTGAGGGCTTCTTTCCCCCATGAAAGCAGGGTACACACAGAACCCATAAAAAAGACTGACTTTAGGCTGAGCACCTCCATCTAGAGAATCACAAGGAAAATACCAGAGACGCCAGCACATAGCAGGTTGGTACAAAAGCCATGGCTCCAGGACCTGGCTCAGATACCCTTCTGCTGTGTGGCCTCATCCAGATCTGTGGGCTCTCTAAGGCCTGGGTTCCTCTTCAAGAGAGGTCATTTACTCCTAGCGCTACGCCCTGACCACAGCCAGTGAACAACCTTCTATTCTCATAGTAGACATGCAAGGATGTGTGGAATAAAATAGCATGGAAAAGAAGGCTACTGCTACACACACTGCAAGACCAAGACTCAGAGTCACACATCATCTATGCCAACAGTGACACTGAAAACCAGAAAAGAATAGTTCACACTAGCTCCACAGTGCCATGTCCTGATCTAAGCCTTGTGGCTGGTCAGACAAGGCTGCACTGCTGTGGATGCCCTGGTGAACATGCAAGGCAACAGTTGTGTGGTGGATATGTTGTGTGCAACTGCATGTTTTCCTCCTGTGGAACCAGCTTTCCCCTCTGCTTCCTTCCAACTCCATTCTTGGCATCTGTCTCTGTCTCTAGGAAGAGCCAGGCTCCTGTCCAACACCTGCCCAGGGAAGTGACAGGTGCCTTATTTTTATTTCAGGCTGCCTCCAAACAGAAAAATTAACATCACTCTGTTCATTGAAAGAAAATGATCTGTGTTATCAACAATGGGCCAAAGAGAGAAAATTAGCTTTAAAAATCCAAACACCATTCGTTTACTCATTCTGTAATTAGTGTCTGTGAATGGGACCTGTCCCTTGTGACAAATGACATGCAGGTTTGTCCTGGCAAACAGAGCCTTGGTACATGCTGCAGGCTACTTGTAGATGAGGGCCAGCCCTCAGGTGAAGCTGTGTTCAGTTGTGGATGCATTGTGGGTGTGTAGCAAGTATAAGAAGGCGTGTTCCTCATGGTAGACTTCTGATGAGCCTGAGAGTCTGACAGTGTGTCAAGTGCTGGCCCCGAAAAAGGCACTTTCAGGCCTCACAGCAAGCAACCTCTTTAGGAAAAAAGACCTTTGCAAGTGTAATTAAGAATATTGAGTCTAGATTGTTCGGGGTTCAGATGAGCTCTAAATTCAATGTCAAGTGTCCTGAGAAGAGGAGAAAAAAAATCCATACACAGATGGCCATGGACAATGGAGGTGAAGCCCAGAGCTAGGTATCTCCAAACCGAGGAGCACATGGTGCCACCAAGGGCTGGAAGAGGCAGGAAGGAGCCTCCTTTGTTCCCTGGGGGGAAAGTGTGGCCCTGCAGACACTTCATTCAGACCAGAGGCCTCCAGAGCTGCAGGAGACTGTGTTCTATTGTTTTATGCCCCCGTCTGTGGGCTTCTGTGAGGGACAGGTGCAGGATAGTGAAGGCTAGACTGTCCTTGGCAAGACCACCATGCTGTCAAGAGACTTTCCTCCTTAAGACTACCACAGCCTGCTCCTTAGCAAGACTCTTGTGTGGCCCCACAGCCTCTAGGAAAAGCATCTCCCTGACCAGCGAGGCCTTAGTGGACTAGGGAGGAAATGCAATGGGCAGCATCAGATAATAGCCCGCATACCGTGTTCTACAAGGGGCAAAGCATTTTCTCTGGTCCTCTTTCTTATCTCTCTGGAGTGCTGGAGAATTGTGGGAAGCTGGCTTTATAAATCTAGTGTGGAGGAAACACAGGGTCAGCCAAGAAGGGTTACGGTTTCTGCAGATCTCTATCCTTGCCTTGCCCACAGGCTCTCTCGTTGCTCATCTGAGTCCTGCTCTGTTGGCAATGTGTGAGATGACGCTGTGACTGAGTCATGTGTTTGTGAGTCCTTGGCAGCTTGCACAGCAGCCCTACACAGAGGCTTGGCAGGCAAGAGCTCGCTTGGACTGAACTAAGACTAATGGCTTCATCAGAGTCTAGCTGGTCTTCCCTTCTCGGCTATCTGAGACGAGTGCCTGGCATGGTTGGGCATGTGCATCTGCATGAGCAGAGATGGTTGGGAGCTGTTGGGGATTAGCGAGATGCTGTAGACAAGGCACATGGAAATCAACATTTTGGGTTCAAGGGAGCAGTTAAGAGCCTGATCTCAGCAAAATGTAGGAGATGGAGAAGAGGCCAAGCTGACTTGGGAGACAGCCAGGAAAGATTCCAGACCATTCCAGGATACAATCTTTGATCCCCGGGCACACCAAGTGCTTTGCAATACAGTGATTCCAGACTCAGGATTTAGTGAGGTCAATAACATGGTTCAATTGTGGAAGCTTTGTAAGTGCAGGTCCAATCACGCAGGTCCCAAGAAGGTCACATGGCCACGTTCTCTCATCTGGCACCATCTGGTTCTACCATAGGGAAAAGCCTAGGGCCCACAGTGTTGTCTCCCACATGTATCCCCAAGATTGTCCCTGCAGAGCTGAGATCTCCATGAGTTTTTGCACAGGCAACTTTCCAGGCTCTGCAACAAGCTGGGGAGTGCCTTCTCGTGGGTATGTTTCAGTCTCCTGAAGGGAGCAGACTAAAGAGATCCATTCCTTTTTTTTTGTTTGTTTTCCTTGAAGCATTTACTCTGAGACATAATGGAAAAACCAGAGGTACACATGGAAAAGACATGATCACAGAAGATCAGACATGATCAAGTAAAGACGATGCCACCAGAAAAGCCTAGTGATAGCTATGCTGAAGCTCAAATTCTGAGAGCGTGACATGGTGCAGCCTGAAGGAAATGCATAACTAATATTCCTCTCTTCCTCCTCACTCTCTCCTTCCACAGAATCCACACCAACCTCCACAGAATCCTTCTCGAGGGCAGCCATGTCCTCCTGGGCCTCCGAAAACTCCCCTTCCTCCATCCCCTCACCCATGTACCAGTGAACAAAGGCATGCTTGGCGTACATCAGATCAAACTTGTGGTCCAGACGAGCCCAGGCCTCGGCGATAGCTGTGGTGCTGCTCAGCATGCATGCAGCCCGCTGTACCTTAGCCAGGTCTCCACCAGGCACCACAGTGGGGGGCTGGTAATTAATGCCCACCTTGAAGCCAGAGGGACACCAGTCCACAAACTGGATGCTGCACTTCGTCTTGATGGTGGCAATAGCAGCACTGACATCTTTGGGGACCACATCACCACGGTATAGTGGGCAGCAAGCCATGTATTTACCATGGCAAGGGTCTCATTTCACCATCTAGTGGCTGGTTCAAAGCAGGCATTGATGATCTCTGCTACAGAAAGCTGTTCGTGGTAGGCTTTCTCAGCAGAGATGACAGGGGCATATGTGGCCGGGGGAAGCGGATACGAGGATAAGGCACTGGGTTGGTCTGGAATTCTGTCAGCTCCACATTCAGGGCTCCATCAAATCTGAGGGAAGCAGTGATGGAGGACACGATCTGGCTAATAAAGCAGTTCAGGTTAGTGTAGGTGGGGTTCTCAATACCACGGTTTCTACAACAGATGTCATAGATGGCTTCATTGTCTACCATGAAGGCACAATCAGGGTGCTCCAGGGTGGTGTGGATGGTGAGGATGGAGTTGTAGGGGTCTACTACAGCTGTGGAGACTGGGGGGCTGGGTAAGTGAAGAATTCAAGCTTGGACTTCTTGCTGTAGTCGACAAAGAGACGCTCCATCGGCAGGGAGGTGAAGCCAGAGCCAGTGCCCCCGCCAAAGCGGTGGAAAACCAGAAAAACCCGCAGACCTGCACACTGGTCAGCTAGTTTCCGAATTCGGTCCAAGACGAGGTCAATGATCTCCTTGTCAGTGGTGTAGTGCCCGCGGGCAGAGTTGTTGGCAGCATCCCCCTTGCCTGTGATGAGCTGCTCAGGGTGGAAGAGCTGGCGGTAGTCACTTCATCAGTGACTGTGGGTTCCAGGTCTACAAACACTGCCCTAGGCACCAGTCTGGCTGAAGAAGGTGCTGAAGGAGTCATCTCCGCCCCCAATGGTCTTGTCGCTCACCTGACATCTGGCCATTGGGCTGCAGGCCTTGTTCTAGGCAGTAAAGATCCCAGCAGATGTTACCAATCCTGACACTGGCCTGGCCAACGTGGATGGAGACGCACTCACGCATGATGGGTTCTGGTCAGGGGCAAAAGTAGCAGGAGCAGAAACCGGGTCTCGGTGATCGTACTCGACAAGCTAAGAGTAGAGGTAAGTAACAAGCTCTCCCTTACTATTTTATCACCCTGGCAGAGAGAAGGGCAAACTCAAGAGGAAAACAGCACCACCTAGAGCTTGGATGTTGTATTTATTCACAATGCTTAGCATTCAGTCAGAATCACACAAGATGATACAAGATAGGATCATGTGACTGAAAAACCAAGAGAAGACACAGAGCTTCATAGCTCATCCAAGAATAACCAGACATCAGAATTCATAGGCTAGGATGCAAAAATAACCATGATGAGTGGGCACATAAAAAATTGGGGAAAAGAAGGACAAATGCACCAGAGGGAACTCAGAGCAGAAGAGATAAACACAGCACTAGAAAACAAGAGCACCAGCTATACAAAGTGAAAGATAAAGTTAGCCAACTGCAAGGAAGGGCAGTGGAGGATTGCCCAACTGAAGCAAGAGAAAAAGTAGTGAAAACTATAGAAAAATGTCAGAGACAAATGAGAATATGTCAAAATGTTAACACATAGTTGCTGGCTTCTGGGAGAAGAGATGAGGTTGACAATGAAAAATTACTTGAAAATAAAATGAAACACATTGATCCCCTAAAGCACATAAAATCAGGAGCGTGGCAAATGCAAAGGAACCACACTGGGGCACAGAATATTCAGAGCACAGAGATACTGCAGGCAGGAGACAGGGCCACTGCACCTGACAGATGCGCTGAGGAGCTGCAAGGGACAAAGGGAGGGTGACTCATCCCTCCAGGTCCAGACTAGGCACCAGCCTCAGCATCTGCTGGCTGAGCCAGAGCAACCGGGGGAGGTCTTTGTTTCATTTTTCTGTTGATTTTATTTTCCTCTCCTCAATTTGCAATTACTTTCTCTATTTCAGAAATATCTCTTCATATTATAAGTATTTTCCCAATTTATCATTTGCCCTTGAATTTTCATTATAATCTTTTTTCTAACCACTTAATTTTGTCGTGTTTTTAGTTATTTTTCATTTTCTGCTTTATTTTTATAACATCACATTTATCAATCTGTTATCATATTTCCTGTGGATGGTGCATCTTAGGAAGTTGTCTAGTGTTCTTCTAGTGTTTATGTGGTTTAGTTTTTTTACTGATAGATCTCTGGTCCATTTGGAGTTTATTTTTTGTGTGTAATATAAAGTGTGGCTCAAATTTCATTTCACTGAATGGCCAGAGGTTGCCCAAGCACTGTCTTTATAGTTTACCTTTACTCCAAGCTCAACAGCCAGCAGAGTGGTTCCCAAGTTGTCCAGCTTCTGCATTGCTGTTGAGGAAAAATACTCAGGACTGGACCTGTGAGTGTCTTGCTCTGCACCACACAGCTTTCCTTAATCCCACTGCCCGGGGTTCCAGAGGAAGTTGTACAAAACCCTGAGGCCCGCGCTGGCCTGGACTACGCCTCTGCCTTGGGGCTGCAAGGCCAGGCATCTCTGGCTCACTCCCCGGGGCTCAGGTCTGTAGATCTCCTATCAACATCACATCACCATTATTACCATCACCTTGAGAAAGGCACGAAGCCCACACAGCCTTGGGGCTCATGCATGTTCTCACTCCACTCTCTCTGGGCCATGGCACCTTGAAGATGCTGGGCCAGTGTGCCTGCATGCCAGCCAACATAAGCTGTTGTGACACATGGCCTGCAAGACAGTTTCCAGAAGGAGGGACAGTTACCAGAGCGTGACACTAGAGCCAGGGAGCCTCCCTGAGGAGCCTGGTTCAGGGTCGGTGACTTTGGCAGATAGGGTCCCCTGGTACTGCCATCCCCACTCTACATACTCAGGAGGGTGAGACCAAGATGCTGACCCTGTGCCTCTCCATTCTCCCTCGGGCCAGTATTGCGCCTAGTGCGCTCTGTGGTGCTCACAGCCTCCCGGGTTGTTGGAGAAGTGTGGCTCTCCCTCTTTGATGGTAAGTGGTAGCATTGTGGTGCCTGCACTGCATGTGTTAAGTGTGTAAGGATGCATGACCGAGCACTATGGCTGGAAGGTAGAGAGAGCTGGCCCCAGGGTGCCAGGGCTCCCCTCCAGGGTTGCCCATGGAGGTGGCCAGAGTCACCATGAAGAAAAATCCAGGCATGCCAGGAGCCAGAGAAGGTGCCCAAGTCCCCTTTACACAGGTTGGAAAATGAACCTAGAACTTAGAACAGAGAGGCTGATGGGGGTGGTCCTAGGTTGTGGCAGACTGGGCCTGTGGAGGAGCATCGGGAAGAGCCTTCGCTGGTCTAGGGAGAGGAGAAGAGGGGATTACCTTGTTATTGGTATCCAAGAAAGGGGACTGGTATCTGAATAAGGAAATAAGAAAGATTGAAATTTGTCTATATCATTTATATTTTATACTGAGAAGGGATTCACATATATATTTGTGTGGAATTACATAGTAAAATATAAACAAAATTTAACTACTAATGCACTTAAGATTTTCTCAGTGGCGTTTTCACCATCTGGAGTGGAGCAAAATCGGGCCACACCTGCAATGCAACCTTTACAACTTGCACATTCTCAGTGTTGTACACCCATCGCGGCTGCCTAGTTCCTGAACATTTTATACACCGAAGAGAAACCCCACTCACACCCTCCACTCTTGGCAACCACTAGTTTATTTTCTTTCTCTGTGGGTTCTCTGGTTCTTGACAGCTCATCTATAGGGAGTCAGAGAACACGTAGCCTTTATGACTGGCGGCCTCGGCCTGTTGTAATGTTTTCAAGGCCCATCCACACAGAATCAGATCAACACTCCCCTACCTTGTGTGGCTGAATGTGTCACAGTTTGTCCATCCACTGATAAACACTGGAGTTGTTTCCCTGTCTGCTGACTGAGAAATGTTGCGGTCGCTGACAAATGAGGGACTTTTGAACACTTGCATTAGTTCTTTTCAGCCTATACCCTCCAGTGATATTGGTGGTCATAGAGCAGTTCTATGTGTAACTTGTTAAAATAGATTTATTTCTAACAAAGATAAAAGATTTAAAAATTATCAAGTATTATATGCAAATATATAAAAATCAAAAAGGATACACGTGTATGAGAGTAAGGATTTCCTCAGGAGCCATCCTGGCTCCTGCTTCCCTTGCCCACGGTTTCATGTGGGCCTTTCCTTTACACTGTTTATCTACATGTACACACACACACACAGACCTGCATGCACACAGTTTTTAAAAATGGTTCTATGCTATAAACACACTGTTCTGCAGCCTGTACTTCTTCCCAAAAGACAACAATATTCTGTAGGTGTCCTTAGCTATCAGTGTTGTTGACATCTTCTTCCTCCTGTAGTCACAAGTGCCTCTGCCGTGGCCTCTTGCGTGGACATGACAGGGGTTACTTAGCAAGTGCCATTCTGATAGGCAGGTAGGCTGTTTCTGGGCTGCTTTGCTCCCATAAGCAATGCAGGTTCTTCCAGGTATTAGCATCTATGTGAACTCGTTGTGTTTCATAAATGGATAATATTCTGTTGTGTGGGTAGATCATGTTTTAGACTCCATCTGTCCGTGGGTTGTTTTCTGCTTTTGACTCTCATAATAAAGCCACCGTGATGTTCACATGTAGCTTCTGGTGTGGACCTGTGTTTTTATGTGCAGGTACCTACAGGTGGAGTTGCGGGGTCACGAAGTTCACACCCAAGGAATGGCCACCCATCTCCAAAGCAGCTGCAACATATTGCAAGTCTCTCCACATTGCCACCAACACTTTTATCATTTTGTATGAGGGTCCAACCCTCACAGAGGGGAACAGGGCAGAGGGAAGATGGAAAGAGAAAGGAAGAAACCCAGGGTCCTGAGGACCACGCTGCTGGCTAAGTTTAGCTCAGCTCAGCTCAGTAACTATGTTTATTGGTTCCAAGGTTAATACCCAGAAAGCTTTGAATACGTGCCCAACATTTGCCCTTAGCCTTCCCTGCTTCCCCGGGAACAGAATAGCCTGCTGAGGCCAAGCTGATAAACAGGAGACCCCACATTCCAGAGCCCTGGGAATGCAGGTGAGCTCCTTGCTCAAACTGCACGTCAAGGAAGCTGGGCACCTTGCCACATTTACTTCCTTATGATTGTTTGTTCTAGAATTCGGTCTCCAAAAATTTTGTTTTTTCTTTTCTTTCTTTTTTTTTTTTTTTTTTTTTTT
>PVKA01013519.1:0-54986 GCA_004027165.1 Ctenomys sociabilis | reverse complement strand
TTTTTTTTTTTTTTTTTTTTTTTTTTTTGTATTTTAGGGAAAGGTCTTACAAGGTGTTCAGGGTCTCACTACTAGATCGGACTTGTAGTGATCCACCTGTTTACAGCCTCTCACGTACTGGGTTTACAGGCACATGCCACCATGCCCAGACTCAATTGCCATCTCTGTTTGCCAAAAGGGCGGGGCCGGCAGGGATTGAACCCCCAGCCCCTGAACTTTAATCTGCTGAGCTCTCTGGCTGGCCCTTTATTTTTGTTTTTTATTTAAGTCTGAGTCTCCCTTTGTAGTTCAGGCTGGCCTTGAGTTCACTATGTAACCTACACAGGCCTCACATTCACATCAGACCCCGGCCTGGGACTTGGTGCTGGGATCACAGGCAGGTGCCACCGCCTGGCTTATATTTTTAATAATGCATTATGTTCTCTTGTTGGTTCCCACATTTTTTCCTTACAACGTAAAAGGAACATCTTTGTTTTCTTTTCTGAACCTACTTACTTGAGGAATTTTAAGCATTTATATGTAAGCACAAGTCGCGCTTGCTTCGGCGGCACCGATGCAGTGTTTACCGTAAGGGTTGGTGCTGTGAGTCCATGTATTGTGGGCAAGACCAAGGTGAAGAAGAAAACGTCCCTGACCTCAGGACCGTATGTAAAGAATGCTCATAAGTAAATATAGTTATGGGTAGAAGAGAGAGGCATTAGAACAAATGGTTAAAATTATGAACTCTGGAATCAGTGCCTGAATTTAAAAAACTTGTTTTCCACTTGCTAGCCCATATGTCTTCTGAACATTTACTTTTCCTCTTTGTGTCTCTCTCTCTTTTTTTTTTTTTTTTTTTTTTGCAGAACCGAGGATTGAACTCAGGCCCATGTGCTTGCCAGGGAAGCAATTAGTCCACTGAGCCGCCTCCCCGGCACCCCCAAGTTATCTCTTTAAAAATAAATAAATAAAGTGAATGAAGGGAACTTCATCCTCATAGTGCTTAAGATTTAAGTAAAATAATACGTTATACTCTGTCCAGAGTCTAACATTAAATAGGTAAATTAAGTATTAGCTATTATATGATGATAGTTATTTCTAGAAAAATAAAAACGTATCGTAACTGGGTCCTTGGAAGGTATATATTATGTAGATACTCTTTTGTAAATTTATTTAGTTTTTTTGTTTTTATTTTTTTTGGAATCGGGAATCGAGCTCAGAACCTTGTGCTTTCTAGGCAGGCACCTGTGTCACTGAGCTGTGTCCCTGGCCCCATATAAATTAATTTTTAATTTTTTTTATTCTATTAATTCTATTCTGTTTAATGACATTTCAATAATAGACTACAGATACATATATTAAATGAGTGAATGAATGACCATGTATTCCATGCAGGCTGTTTTGTGAGTGGAAAGAATTATGATGATTGAATTAATTTTCTGATTTCAGGTTTGAAAGATTAGAAGTCCTGGCTGTATTCGCCTCCACAGTCTTGGCACAGCTGGGAGCCCTCTTTATATTAAAGGAAAGGTATATTTGTATATATTACTCTAAAGCTCACCCATGACAAAATTGGGAAAGTGGTACAGTGAGATACATCTGGTTTGAAAGGGTATACAAATTAAGATGACAAATGCTAGAGTCCTTAAGAGTATAATTGCTTCTTGTTTCTCAGAATTTTTCCCTTTCTTTTTCATTTATTTCACCTTTTGATGTTACTAAATTCAGTCATAGCTGAGAATGAAATAAAAAAAAGATTCAGTCAGACATGTTTTGACATTCATGACAAACCCATGGAGATAGGTTTGGTACAGAAAGATTGACATAAAATATAAAGAATAATTTGTCAGTCTCCTTGCCTCATTACTGCTAATAATATTTGTGATCTTAAAGTAGATTATGTATTTAATATATCCTTTTAGTTTTATTATTCATAGGATTTATTAATATATTTTTTCTTTCTTTAGTGCAGAACGCTTTTTGGAGCAACCTGAGATACACACGTGAGATTTATTTTTAACATAACATATAATTTGCTATTAAGTTTGACTTTTAATTATTATTTATTGTATTATTTAGAATAGTTCCTTTGTCTAGCATTAGAGTTCAGAGTGCGAGAGTGTGATAATGTACATTTTGCTGTGTTTTCAAAAACAAAATCCTTTCAGCTTTAACAGTTGCCAAGCCTAGAATATTTATAGTATAGCCTTTCCATCTCAATATAGATCCTTTGTTATTTACAGACAACCACTAAGCCAGTCCCTGTAAATGCAAATTTCACCTCACAAATCTTTCTTTGTACCTGTAGCAAAATATTGTCTGCATTATCCACATACTTGCCAAATTTATAAACATTACTTATTTTAATCATTTACTTTAGAAAAGTCTGATTTCTACAATATAAGTCAAATACTATTAATACTGATTCAAATTTATAACATCAATTACCTATAAGATATTAATGCTAAGAGTCCATTTTTGTTTTACATCTGAAGGAGGAGGAGTAGACAGGGAATAAGATGTCAAGCTGAGATACTGTCTCTAGAAATACCAGACCAGTGAAGCATCTCTTAGCCTCTCTACATACTGAAACGATATATTTATATTACCAAGAAAAAAAATAAAGGTGAATATGTTAATTTTTGTTCTTTCTAGGGGAAGATTATTAGTTGGTACTTTTGTCGCTCTTTCTTTCAACCTGTTCACAATGCTTTCTATTCGGAATAAACCTTTCACTTATGTCTCTGAAGGTATGTTTTGATTTATTATTAAAAAATGCGATTAATTTCTTATAAAAAGTTTTTCCTTTGTTGTATTAACTCTTAAATCAACAAGGAAGTATATTCTGGAAAGAAGGGAATACTAGCCCATGGGTTTTCAGAGCTTAAGATAATTTTCAAACAAAATTTTGTTAGCTCAAACTTTGAAATAATATGTTGCTTAAAAAACAAATAGGACTGTCAGGCATAGCCCTAACATTTGGAAGACTGAGGTAAAGAGGATCACCACAAGTTCCAACTACATAGGGAGTTTAAGCCCAGCCTGCACTACACAGCAAGACCGTATCTTAGAAAATAAAATCACATTATATGTGATGAAAACATACTGTATATTTACATGTTTATAAGTTTTCTAAGACTTTGCAAGTTTTTTTAAATGTCCAAGTTTAAAGAAGTTTATGAGCATTATGAAAATGAATTACATTTTTAAATAATTTCATACCCAAATACCTTTATTGGAAGAAGGCTAGCCTCTTCAATAAATAGTGCTGGAAAGACTGGCTTTCTACATGCCAAAAATTAAAATTGGATCCATATCTTTACCATAACAATAAATCAAATCCAAACAGATTAAATATCTAAACGTAAAAACAGAAACACTAAATGTGCTAGAAGATAGACTAGATTCAACTGTTGAAGACATTGGTGTAGGCAGAGACTATGAATAAAACACCAACTGCACAGTAAATATTGTAAAATGTCAACAACTAGGATCTCATCTTATTAAAAAGTTTTACACAACAATAAAAACCACCAACACTGAGCAGACAACCTGCAGCTGTTCCTCAGGCAAAAATGTTTGCCAGCTGTTCCTCAGGCAAAGCACTGATATCTAGAATATCTGAAAAATTAAAAAAAAAAAAGAAAATCAGAGCTCCCAAATTTAAATCCAAAAATGGGCATCTGAAGTCCATAGACACTTCTATGAATTAGAAACAGCAAATAAATATATGAAAAATTTCAACATCTCTGGTTATTCTAGAGTTGCAAATTAAAACAACACTAAGATTCCATCTCACCCCAGAAAGAATGGCCATCATCAAGAGATGAACAAATAAAAAATGCTGGTGGGACTGTGGGAGAAAAGGAATCCTTCTCTATCATTGGAGGTAGAGACTGGAGCAACCACTATAGAAATCAATGTGGAGATTCCTCAGAAAAACTAAAACTAGAGGTTCCATTCCATCCAGCCTGTTCCTCTTTTTGGTATCTTTCCAAAAGAATCAAAAACATACAACAGTGATAAATGCACACCTGTTTATTTCACCATGGTTTGTAATAGCTAAATAGTAGAAACAGCCCAAATGCCCAACAACTAATGAATGGATAGAGAAGATGTGTTTGTTATGTTTTGTTTTGTTTTTTAATACAATTTGAGTACTGCTCTGCCATAGAGAAGGATAAGCTTGAGACATTTCTGGCTAAATGGATGCAACTTGAAGCCATACACTTAAGTGAGATAGGACACAAGTATAAAAACCATAGGTTTCTCTGGTGTGAGAAACTGAAAATGTAATTCAAGACCAAAATATATAACAGATATTGGGAAATGAGAAGAAAATGTTCAAATGTGAAGTGGAACAGGGAGGGGGCAAGAGGGAAGGCAAGGAGAGACAAGTAGGAAAATGTATATATATCCTCCAGGTAATTAAACTGCTGATTTCTACTGATCTGTTGAAAGGAACAGTTAATTCTTAAGGCTTTTTTGGCTTTTTTCTTTCTTTTTTACCAATTTTGCATGCTGATCTGAACAACTAATTTGAAGACAACATGCAATATAACAACTATTGTTGAATTCCTATCATTTTGTTTAGTGAAATTCTGTATCAGTTCTAATATTTTTACTATTTTTTTGCTCTTTAAAAAATAAACATTAAAAATTAAAAAAAGGAGAAAAAGGAAGAGAGAAGAATGGCAAAAAGGAGGAAGCAGGATACATCATGGACAGACACAAACTTCCTATGATGAGTGCTATCATGTCTGTCTTAAATGTACCAATAAAATAAAAACCACAAGCTGGGTGTGGTGGCGCATGCCTGTAATCCCAGCACTCAAGAGACTGAGGCAGGAGGATTGTGAGTTCAAGACCAGCCTGAGCTACAAAGTGAGCTTAAGGCCAGCCTGAACTACATAGTGAGACCCTGTCTCAAAAAAGACAAAAAATAAAAAATTTATTAAAAAATTATAAAAAAATAAAATAAAAACCACAAAAAATTTCATAGGCATACTTTTGACCTACATAACAGGAAACTTTTACCTGTTTGTGATATATCTTAATTCTTTTTTTTTTCCCCATTTCTGTCCTTTCCTTTTAATCCTTCCCCTCCCCACTCCATTTATAAAACTTTGTTTCTATTCCATTATTTATCCCAGTACTTCCTTCCTTTCCCCTCTTCCCTAGTTCCCCTTTGCATTTGAACATTTTTGTCCTCCTTTCCAGTATCTATCATTATATTCTGTATTACCTCACAAATATTTTTTAACTCGCTGTTTTAATGCTTGCATGATATTCTAACATGTGAATATTTTTAAGCTTTCATTTACATTTCCAGCTTTTCCTTTATAATGTAATATGATGAGCCTCTTTATATCAAATTCTTTATCTGTGTTTTTAGTTTTTCTTTAGGAGAAATTATCAAGTGGATTAAAAAGACTTTGTATCTCTGTGTAATTCTGGGGATCAATTCCAGGGCTTTATTATTATTATTTTTTTTTTTTTGTGGAACCAGGGATTGAACTCAGGCTCTTACGCTTGCCAGGGAAGTGCTTATTCTTCTGAGCCATCTCCTCAGCCCCATTTCCAGGGCTTTAGAGAGGCTGGTCAAGCACTTTACTACTGAGGTATATCCCCAGACTATGGTATTTTTTAAAAAGGGTTTTATACCTATCACCAAATTTATTTCTAAAAGGACTATGTAATTTGTATTTTTTATTGACTAAAAATGGTTTTCAGAAATACCAAGATTTGTGACATTACTTAAAATTTGAGTGGAAAGTGATAATGAACACTTTCTGTGTCAGGTGCTGTACTAACCTCCTTTATATAGAATAACCCATGTGGCCTGGGGAGATAGCACAGCCATCTAAGTACCTACCTGGCAAGTACAAGGGCCCAGGTTTGATCCCCAGAACCGTGGGCAGTCCTGCTGGCCCTGAAACCAGGCAGGATGGCATACACCTATAATTCTAGCACTGAGGAGGTTGCGACAGGAGGATCACTACGAGTCTGAACTGCATAGTGAAACCCGGTATCCAATAAGTAAATTTAAAAAAAAAAAAAAAAAAAGAATAACTCATTCAGTTCTCCCCATAACTATATGAAGTAAATAATTTTGTTATCTCCGCTTTGTACCGAGGCACTAAGAGATTTAATCACTTGCTCAGAGCCACACGTCTAGTTATGAGCTGACTTGTGATTTGAAGCCAGCTGTCCTGGCCATTAGTTAGCTCTGTTTCTGTGTCTTTCTGTCTGTCCACCTCCCCTTCCCCCTGCCTCAATCTTTTAACTGTTCTACTATTTTTCTCTATATGTCTTACCAGTCTTTTTTACATTGTGGTACACATTTAAAAATTTTATAGTACTCTAGAATAAACAGAAGGGGATGCTTGAGCCCAGAGGTTATTCCAGAGGTTGTAATTCGCAGGTGTCTTTTTTTTTTTTTTTTTTTTTTTTGGTGGAACCGGGGATTGAACTCAGACCCTTGCACTCGCCAGGGAAGCACTTGTTCTACTGAGCTATCTCCCCGGTTCCAGCAGGTGTCTTTAAATGTACCCAGATCCCTACCTGACTTTACTGAGAGAAGAGAAAACTAATACTTGGAAAAGAACTCATTCTCAGCACACTAATGCAGAAGATCTGTTTCATAGTGTAGTAGGCCTTTCATCCTCAGCTCGGAGTGTGGCTCAGTGGCGAAACACATGGCCAGCATCGTGAGACCCTGAATTCTTCCCCAGCACCACAAAAGAAGTGGCAGTGACATATATCAGTTATTGATCCCTTCAAATCACCTGTCTAGTGTAGTTGAAACTGGTTTGTTTTGATTGTTTTGTTCTTGTAGCACTAAGTGTAGAGCCCAGGGCTTTGTGCATGTTAGGTGCTCTACGACTGAGCTATATCCCTAGACCCCAGAACTGCTTTTGACTTAGTATCTTAAGGACACGAAAAAGGAAAAAGTTCTAGTTTTGAGGAATAGCATGTCTTTTTGAAATTATACACAATTACTGCCAAAGTTATTTTTAAAATGAAAGAACTAAAGTATTTCTGGAAGTGATTAATTCTTCTATTATAGATAATTTAAATATTTTCTTCTTAAAGCTGCTAGTACGAGTTGGCTTCAAGAGCATGTTGCAGATATTAGTCGGAGGTAAGATATTATGGAGTTTCATATGTGTTATTTTTAAAGATGTCAGAAGAAATGTATCTAATATGGGGACTTTTTGCTGAGGTTACCGTGTGAACTGCACAGGTCAGATTCTTACTTTTCCTGTCTCTAAGTTGAGTGAGCCTTGTTCTATAATCCCTTTTACTTTCCTTAATAAATGTACTATAGCAGGCGTGGTGTGCTGCACACCTGTAACCCTAGAAGAGAATCTGAGGCTGGAGGATCCCCACAAGTTCAAGCCCAGCCTGAAATTCATAATGAAACCCTGTCTCAAAACAATGTTCATTATTTGGTACTAAAATACAAGTTGTTTTTTTTTTTAATACAAGTTTTTTTTTTTTACAGGGTTTTCATCAATATTATGTCAATTCTAATGACTACTTTTTTTTTTTTTAATAGCTTATGTGGCATTATTCCAGGGCTTAGCAGTATCTTCCTGCCCCGAATGAATCCATTCGTTCTGATTGATCTTGCAGGAGCATTTGCTCTCTGTATTACGTACATGCTCATTGAAATTAAGTAAGTATTGTTTTATCATTGTCATGTGTTGTTTTTGTTCCTGAGGCCTGACTTTTAAGGGCATAGACCGGAAAGATTAGGTTCAGTCTTCTAGCATTATTGCTAATTACCTATATACCATTGGTCCTTGGGTGGTCTTCATCCAAAACGTTAAGGGAAGTGGAGATTGGGTATAAGTATTTCTTACCACAATCTGAAACACAGACTAGAAACTGTTCAGATTCTATACTGTTGACTGGCTGAGTGAGACAGAAGAGGACAGTAAGAAAAACAGCTGATATTGCTGGCAAAAGGAGGAGATGAAGAAATAGGAGGGGAGCAATTTCTTAAAAATTGAAGTCTCCTAGAAAATAGGTATCACACAGCTACTTTAACCTTTACTTGGTTTTCTTTTTTTTTTTATTTTTTTTAATGTGTCCATCTCAGCCCACCCTAAGAGTAGGACTGGCAAGGCATGTGGTGCTGGGGATTGAACCATGGTCCCTGTGCTTGCGTAAGCTTGCCTAAGCATGTGCTTTAGTCAGCTGAGCTGTCTTGCCATCCTCAAGTATTCTACTTTTGATTCTCACTCATCTGTAGGTCTGTTTATTTTTTGTTTTTGGGTTTTTGGTTTTTTTTTTGGAAGAACCAGGGATTGAACTCAGGCCATTGCACTTGCCAGGCTGTAGGTCTGTTTTGTTACTAAAACAATCATTCAGAATCACAAATTGAGACATAATATGTTTTTTGTTTCAAACCCCTCCTCTTTGCATATTGATAAAAATTAAAAATCACAGAATCCTGTGAATCAAGCCTCCATCAGCCATCCATCTGTACAGTTATGATTTCATTGCTTCAGCAGAGCTTTCATTCAGCTTTATTATCTAGAACAGTGAGGGGGAACCTCTAAGAACTTAGTACTACAAACATCCCACTGCAGCATGCATGCCACAGATTCACCCCCCTGGTCTGGAATATCTTCCTCCCCTTATCTTGACTGTCTTTGAAGGCTGACCTCCTCTTTATACTTAGTCTTTCTGGATCTTTTTGGGTTAGCCCCAGGCCAGTAGCCTTGCCATTCAGTCTTTTGTGTTTCTACAGCATCATTTAGAGATTTTTGTAGTTTAATATCTGGAGTACCTTTTTTTTTTCAATGAATTTAAAACAGGGTCTACAGGGTCTCACGCTATAGATTGGATTTGTAGTAATTTTCCTGTTTTCACCCTCCCAAAGGCTGGGATTCCTGGTGTGGATCCACCATGCTCAGTCTCAATCGCTGTCTCAGCATGCCCCAGGGGCAGGGTTGGCACAACACCTAGGGATCAAACCCCAGCCACTGTGCTCTGAAGAAGGCGCTTTAGTCCACTGAACTATCTGGTCCCCCCCACCCTTTTTCTTTTTCTTTCTTTTTTTTTTTTGGATTGGGAATCAAACTCATGACCTCACGCTTACCAGGCAGGTGCTGTGCATTTGAGCTACATCCCCAACCCTTTGTGATTATTTTCATATATTTCTGCTATTTATAAGTCAGAATCTATGTCTTATTCATGTTTCTCAGCAAATGGGAAAAAGTGAAAAGTGCAAGATCACAATCTGAAACAGACTAGACACTGTTCAAATTCTGTACTGCTGACTGGCTATATCGACACTTTTGTCTGTCTTGTAAATAGAACTTCAGCAGAGTCTGCACTATTGATGAAACATTGTGGTTCTGCCCAGTGTTGCTGTAACAACTTCCTGGAAAGTCACATTTTGGAGAATTTTTAAAGTCTTTATTGAAACAATTATTGTGTATGGGAGAATTGATAAAATCACTGATTAGTTCCATTACTCCCTTTGTATAAGAAATTACTAGATCAAGTTTTTTTATTTGTCTTAGGCAAATGGAAAGAAATCCTTCTAGGTAACAAGATTAAAGCATTCATAGTGAGGAAATGCTAATAGTTTTTCATCTCATCTCTCCATAGTAATTAATGTTACTGTTTTTTCCCACAAACTTTTGACGAAGCATTCTAAAAATGTTTTGGGGGCTGGGGAGATGGCTCAATGCAATAAACGCTTCCTTGGCAAAGTATAAGAACCTAAGTTCAATCCCTGGTTCCGAAAAAAAAAGAAAGTTTTGCTTTGTGGAATTCCCTACCTATACTGCAAATTTGTGATTTAAAAACAATTATCTTGCTTTAGAAATGTAATGTTCAGTAAATTTAACTGTAAGATACCCATGAAACGTCATTTAAAATTTTAAGTTATTTTCTTCTTTCAGTAATTATTTTGCAATAGACACTGCTTCTGCAATTGCCATTGCCCTGATGACATTTGGCACTATGTATCCCATGAGTGTGTACAGTGGCAAAGTGCTGCTCCAGGTAAGGGTCTTGGAATTCGCATGTTCAATGCTAGTCTTTTTCTCCTACCAAAGTGAAATGTGTATTTTCTTCTACCAGGTTCTAAAACCTTAGTAATTGGAGGCCCTGTTAAAAAAGAAATTAGATATGGGCCAGGGAGATAGCTCAGCAGCTTAAGCACCTGCCCAGCAAGCACAAGCTCCTGAGTTCAATCCTGGTACAAAAAAAAATCAACAGAAATGAAATCAAATAATAATGTCTGAAGTTCATATAGTAAAAACTAGATAGAATTTCATTGACTAATACAGTAGACACAGATTCTTCTGCTCTTCTCTAACAATCATTTTTTTAAAAAATTTTTGGTGGTAATGGGAATCATGACCTCACTTGCCAGTTGGGCACTGTGCCACTGAGCTATAGCCTCAGCCTACAATCCTGAATTTAACTTATTTCCATCTAATGATATTTTAAGCAAAAACAATATTACTTAAATTTTTTGAGATATTTATTTTCCCTCCAAACTTTGGCTGTTGAGGGCTAGCGAGATAGCTCAGCAGACTAAGTGCCTGCTTAGGCAAGTGCAGGAACTGGGGTTCAATCCCTGGTATGGCATACCATGCTTGCCCTGCTCCTGGGTATGCTGAACCAGCCATTGAGACCAGGCATTTTGACACATGTCTAGCACTGGGTAAGCTAAAAACAGGAGGATCACTATGAGTCCCAAGTTGCCTTCTGGACCTCAAGCTTGCCAGGCAGATGCTTAAGCCCCTGAGCTATCTCCCTGTACAAAATGTTTACTTTTTGGCCATTTCTTGAAGATTCTTGTTGGTAGGTTATATTTGGTACTAGAGATACAACCTTGTTTGCGAGATTTAAAAGAAAGAAACAAAGGCAGAGCCTAGTGTTGTCTATAGTGAGCCCTTTGAAATCTCCCTTAAATCATGATAGGGAACATGGCAAAGGCAGTGGCTGGTTCAAAATCCACTTGTGGGGATCCAAGACAATTGTTGCAAGGTTTTTTTCTTTCTAGGCTATTCATGTTTTCTTTTCTTTTTCCCCAGACAACACCACCCCATGTTATTGGTCAGTTGGATAAACTTATCAGAGAGGTAAGTTGTAATAGTAAATAAAATCATGTTAATTTATGCTAAGAAAGTGAAAGTGTGGGTACATATAATACTTTATTCAGTGTTACCCAGAATTTTATTCTAGGGTATTTAATTCTTTATAACAACAGGATAAAAGATCTAACATAGAAACAAAAATAGATGAGGTATGGTGGCACACACCTCTAATCCCAGAGCTTGGGGAGGCTGAAAGCAGGAGGATCACTGCAAGTCTAATTTGTGTAGTGAGATGCTGTGGACCGACCCTCTTCTAAAATACATTAAAAAAAAAAAAAAAATACATAGAAACAAAAATAGAAAAATTTGAGTAATTAATCAGTTTAGAAATCAAATTTGCTTGAAGGATAGAAAATGTAAGAATTTATGTATTTATTTATTTATTTATGTATTTATTTTTGTGGAACCAGGGATCGAACTCAGGCCCTTGCACTTGAGCCATCTCCCCAGCCCCCTAATGTTTGCTGTTGTTTTTTTTTTTTGGCAGAACAGGGGACTGAACTCAGGCCCTTGTGCTTGCTAGGGAAGCGCTTATTACACTGAACCATCTCGCCAGCTCCTTTTTTTGTTTTGTTTTGTTTTTTAATTTACTTATTTATTAATGTAAGATTTTAACAAAAATCAAAATTCACTTTTACATGATGTTTTACCACCTAACGTCTTGTTCTCTGGATTTAGACTTTCTGCTATAAATTTTAACCTGTTAACTAATGAGAGAAGAAGATAATTGAATTAGTTAGATATTGGGACTATCCTAAGCTCTTTTTTTTTTTTTTGTCTTTTAAGACAGGGTCTCACTATGCAGTTCAGGCTGGCCTTAACCTCATTTTGTAGCTCAAGCAGGTCTCGAACTCACAACAATCCTCCTGCCTCACCTCCCGAGTGCTGGGATTACAGGCATGCGCCACCATGCCCGGCTTTTATCCTAAACTCTTGCTTGTCAGTATCACGAAGACCACTTTTCCCAGCATAGCTGACGTGTCCCACTGTGAAGCTGGACCCTAGATGTACCTTCTGCGCCACTGTGCCCATGCACAATACACTGACTGCCCTGGGAGTACCCTGATTCATTCATATGTTGTTGAGTGGCACGGGAGGACATGTTTAAGACTGACCATCCATGACCACATTCTAGAATGGTGGAGCCAGCATGGGTCCCTGTTGGCCAGAGTGGTGGCACCTTGAGTGCCAGAGATTTCTCCCTATGTCCTCTAAGTTTGGGCATATCATTTATAGACTTAAGTCCATAATGAAAAAATTCTGATCACTTCTTTATATATTGTTGTTTAGGTATCTACCTTGGATGGAGTTTTAGAAGTCCGAAATGAACATTTTTGGACTCTAGGTTTTGGCTCATTGGTATGTTTCTTGATGTATTACTTTCTATGTAACTTAAAACATAGTTTTTAATTTTAAAACAAAACAAAGTATTTCTTTAATGCTTTTATAGAGCTTTTGCTTCCCATTTTTAATACATTCTAAAATGTAGATAGATAGTTTCACTTACCTAATTGAGACTGATGATTCTTTTTAAAAAAAATCATTCATCTACAGTTGATATTTATAGTAGATAGCCCAGAATAGAAAAATCCATGGTCATAATTCCTAACTATGAAAATTTTGTAAAAAAAAATATATAAGATCACTGGGTTCAAGGCAAGCCTGAACTACATAGTGAAAGCCTATCTCAAAAAAAAAAAAGTTGCAAGAGTTAAAAGTACAAGTATGTGTTTTCTTCCCAGTTACAGTTCAAACTTTGCAGATCTTGCCAAATATGTTAAATTATTGCAATAATACAACTTGCCTCGTATAAAAATTCATATTTTCTAATCCAGTTTGAATTTAATTACCAGAAAAACTTTATTTATTATTATTATTATTATTATTATTTTAATGGTTTTTTAGATCGGGGTCTACAGGGTCTCACTACACAGATTGGACTCATACTGATCCTCCTGTTTTTCAGCCTTCCAAGCACTAAGATTACCTCGCCCAGTCTTAGTGCGCCCCAGGCGCAGGGCAGCATGGCAGGCCAGCGATTGAACCCTGGCCCCTGTGTCTGCGTAAGCAGGCACTTTAATCCACTAAGCTATCTGGCAGGCCCTTAGAAAAACTTTATTATGACATGGTTTCATACCTCTCAGGACTGACAAGGAAAATACAGAAAAGTATACTCCTGCCCTATAACTTAAAACACGATATTCCCATCATTTAGAGAAAACTGTGCCTGTTTAGGCAGAGGCAGAGACTAGAGTTCCACCCCAGGTGTGTGGTGCCAGCCCCGCCCCAGGGCACACAGATAGCCCTCGAGACTGGGTGTGGTGATGCATGCCTATAATTCCAGGCTTGGGAGGCTGAAAACAGGAGGATCACTATGACTCGATCTGTGTAGTGAGAACTTACAGACTTTGTACTAAATATAAAAAATAATAATAATCTAGAGAAAACTGCTATTGAAATTTTACTAGGTATACTTAAACACTGATTGTCCTTAAAGTTTTATAATATGCTCTTTTCAATTGATGTCTCAGTTTCCTTGTGTCATTGAATATATTTCTACAGTATCACTTTTTTAAAATGAAGTAAGATTTCATTTTTTTATCTTTTTTTAATTAGCAAATTTTAGATATACATAATGAAAACATTTATTATATGAAATTTGTACCTGTAAACAATTCTCTTTTTTCCTGTTTCTGTCCCGTCCCCCTCAGCACCTCTTCCCCTCCTCATTTACTTTTTTTTCCATCTGTCTCTTTTGGGTTTTTTTTTTAGTGTATTTGGTACAGGGTCTCACTATGCAGCTTGGATTCATAGTGACTCCTGTTTCAGCCTCCTGTGTGCCACCATGCCTGGTCTCAGTGGCCGTGGCTCAGCACACCCAGGGACAGGGCTCAGTAAGTCATGTGATGCCAGGGGTTGAACCCTGATCCCTGTGCTTGCTTCAGCAGGTGCTTAGTCTACTGAGCTATTTCACCAACCCCAACTTTTGTACTTGTCACTTCTCTTCTTTCCCGTTCATCCCTCCCTTGTTCACCTTTTCATTTGAACATTTGCTTCCCATTTCTTAATATCGTTATACATTTTGGTCCTTATTTATACTTTCTCACAGCAGAGCAGTAATGCTGTACTTAAACATTTCTGCAGTGTATTTCATTTGGGGGTATGGTTTCAAGGAGCATCCGTGTAGCTACCGATGTCGCAAGCTTGTCTTTCTCTTCAGCAGAGTAGCACTCCATTGTGTTAAAAAAAATATTTGTTCGTCAGTTGATGGGCATTTGGGCAGGTTCCAAGATTTAACTATTACAAACTGTGCCATGAGTGTGCATATATTGCTGTGATATATGGCACAGGGTCTCACTGTGATGCTTTTACTTGAGGAAGACACCAAGAAGGGGAATATCTGGGTTGGAGGTTGTTTTCTTTCAGGACTTGAAATACTTTAAGCTCTGCTGGACTTGAGGGTTTGTGTTGAAAAGCCTGTTGTGATTCTGATGGGCTTTCCTTTATAGGTGAATTGTGTCTTTTCTCTAACAGCTTTTGATATTCTATTCTTACGCTGGACTTGTGGAATCTTGACTTTTACTTTTTTTGGTAGTGGAGATTGGATTATCTGAGAAACTGTTTCTGTTTTGATTTTTTTCTACCATGTAATTCAACTGCTTTATTACTTCTACTGTTAAAACTTTCAGATTGTTCCACCTCATTGACTTTGGTGAGCTGAGAGTCTGGGGTTGTATCTTGCTTGAGTGTGTTCTCATTTTCTGTCTCTTTGTTTTTTTAGTTCTTGGCTTGGTGCTTCTAAATTTCTTGAGGCAAGTAACTTTATTGCTAATATTTAGAACCCTTAGGAAATTACTACTTCTCAAAATTCCAGGTGTAGCTGGCTTTTGGGTTTTGAATCATTTGCAATATCCTATCACTTCAATTTATTAGTGATACGAACACTGATTAGAACAATTATGCCACCTGGGCCAGAGTAGTACGATTAGCAGAAACAGTAGCATCAAACACAATCTATGAAATAACCAACTTTGGCGACTGTTGATTTGCTATATTTAACCACATGAATTACATTTGTGGTTATATAACAAAATCTAAGACAAAGCAGAAAATTCTTTTAAGAAATGGAAAATTCTATATAGTAAATATGCTGTCAATGTGGTGATTTTACCCTCTTGGAAAAAGTTTTTACAAAACAGAGAAATAGAAGAGGAAGAGATATTAGAAGCCAGGCTGGAAAACAAAGGAAGATTATGTGAAGTTCAGGAAACTGGAAAAGACAGGAAGGAAAGAAGGAAAACCAGAACAGAACAACAGCAACAAAACTAGAAATGTTGACACTAATACAAAAACAAGAACAATCAAGAAAAACAAGAGAAAGAAAATGTTCCTCTCAAGGTGTGTCTGTGTTGTCACTAGTGGACAAATTGGGCAGACAGAGCCCAGACTCATGTTGATTAATCCAGCAAGCAAGCTGTAGATAGACGGTAGGGTAGTGCAGGATCTCCCAGCAAGCTTTGCTTCCACTGAGCTTCTTCAGGCTGGTGTCTGGCTGTGAGGCTGGAGCTGCCTTGCTCAGCCTACAACACTCCATGTGCCTCTTGCTGTCTTGAATTAGGCACCTCTACCTCCTGCCCACTTGAACTTACTTTTGCCTCTCCCAGACACTGGAGCTGCTAGATGGTGGGACCCCAGAGCTGCTCTGAGTTCCGAGCTCAGGTAGCCCCTCTCCATGATGGCCATCTACTAGGCTACATAAGAAACCCAAATAACTCTCCTTCTATTGCAGACCACTGCTCTGATCCACTGGTACATTTCTCTGTAGAGGCCTCTGAGATTGCTGTAGTCACATCTGCAGGTTCAGTGTACCCTTCACATGCAGTGACTCAGGGCTCAGAGAGTGTTACCTCCTTCTCCTTCTTTGAAGTCTTTCTCTTTGCTTTCTCCATGGTGTTCAGTTCTAGCTTCAGATCCTTTCTGGGTCCCAGGACCCACTTCCCTCCTTTCTTCCTCATGGTGATATATTCCAATGTCTGGACACCAGACCTTAAAGAGGCTGTTTCTCTGCTGCTCACTCCACCATCCTACTGCAATCTCTTATTTTCATGATATAATACACATTTCAGCTGGGGAGATAGCGCAGTGGCTTAAGTGCCTTCCAGGCAAGCACAAGGTCCTGAGTTTAATCCCTGGTACCCCCTCAAAAAAAACCAAAAACCCCAACAGATTTCAAATGGGACTACCCAGTGCCCTCCAAACCCTCACTCCAGCCAGCATGCAGGTCCGACCTGTGAGTAAGACCACCCCGAGCCCTCCAGACCCTAACTCCATCCAGCACCCAGGCCCAGCTTGTGAGTGGGACCCCCCAGGGCCATCTACACCCTCACTCCAGCAAGCACCCAGTCATGGCATGTGTATAGAACTTCCCCCATCAGACAGGCCTGGTGTGGAACCCTGCGGCAGAACTCCCTACAGAGAGATAAGAGGCAAGACCCACTCAGCTGATCCAGGAGCGGAACATCTTCCCAGAGTGGCACAGTGGCTGCAGCAGGAAGAAGTAGAGCACAGCAGCCTAAGTCACACCCACCTGGACAAGTTTGAACTTGGTAGATCTGGACCTGGTGCTAAGGTAATAACTACCAAAGATCAGAAGACAGTGCTATACAAAATGACAAAGAGAAGGAGCAAAATGCATTCTCAGGCCCCAAGCCCACCCAGAACAAATGAAAGAGACAATAGCATAGAAGAAATTGGAAGTCACACACCTGAAATCTCTGAAACAATAGCGTCTGAAGTAAAGAAACAACTGCAGAAAGGTATACAGCGAATCAGATTGGAAATAATTTCTGAAGTAAAAAGAGAAATGACAACTATAATGAAAGAAGTACTAATTGCTTCTAAAGAAGACACTGATGAAAAAAAGCAGAGGAGAATAGAAAAATGATGGAATCCTTGAATGAGCAATATAGGAAAGAAATAGAATGCATGAAGCAGATTCAAAGTGAAAATAGACTTTTAGACCTTGAAGACAGCTAGTGAAAAGGTAAGAAAAAATCTCTTAAAAACAATGAGGATGCAGGGAGCCAGGCGTGGTGGCTCAGGCCTGTAATCCCAACACTTGGGAGGCTGAAGCAGGAGGATTGTTGTGAGTTCAAGACCAGCCTGAACTGCATAGTGAGACTCTGTCTCAAAAAAAGACAAAAAAAAAAAACAACTAGGATGCAGGAAAAAATATCTGCAAGATTATGCAAAGATGAACAGTGTAAGATGAATAGGTGTCAGTGAGAAAGGAGTCAATATAAATGATATAAAAAGAATATGGGCAGAAGTAATAGCAGAAAACTTCCCAAATATGGGGAAACAACCTGACATTCAGGTAACGGAAGCATATAGCACTCCAAATAACATCAACCTAATTAAAAACACACAGAGACATATAATAATCAGAATCCCAGAAATTCACAGGAACAATGTACTAAAAGCCGCTAGAGAAAAACAGCCAACACATTTAGAGGAAAACCCATGAGAATAATGGCAGATTTTTCATCACAGACCATCAAGTCAAGAAGTGCATAAAGAGCTGGACAAATAGCTCAGCAGATTAAAGTACCACTAAGCAAATGCAGGGGCTGTGTGTTCAATCCCTAGGCCTGCCCTGCTGGCCTTCCCCTGGGGTGTGCTGATAATGGCAGTTGAGACTGGGCATGTTGGCGCATGCCTGTAATCACAGCTCTTGGGAGGCTATAAACTGGCAGATGTATGAGTCCAATCTACTAGTGAGACCCTGAACACCCTGAAGACCCTTCCCTAAAATTAAAAAAAAAAAAAAAAAAAAGATCATGGAACAAAGTATTTCAAGTCTTGCAAGAAAACAAATTCTAACCCAGACTGATATACCCTGCAAAACTCGTCTTTCAAGTTTAATGCAGAAGTGAAATATTTCCATGCCAAAGAACAACTAAAGAATTTCATGATGACAAAGCCAACCCTACGCAGACTACTAAAAGATATTCTGGAGAGGGATCAAAATGACCACAACTCCATGAATGAGAATGGAAAGAACCCACCAAACAGGGCAAACAAACACAGGAGAAAAAGAGGTATACAACAGCAGTCTTTCAGTGATTCTTTTATCTGTAGCAGCAAAGTATTTCCATCAGCACACTCTACAAATGGACTTCTCTTGCACCCTATAGGTCATGATTCTGTTTGAGTCTACACTGTCCATGTCCACCACATACTAAAACTTTGTGTGATATCCTATCCCCAGACTACTAGAAATGCTGGTCATATATTTGCCAGTATTTTTGTTATAGTTTATTCTTAGTAATTCTTTACTGTGAAAACTTTTTCTTAGCTGATATTTTTGAATATATTAACCTAATTAAATACTGAGTAAGTACTCTGAACTGATCCCAGATTCATACATAAGATGCATTACATTCTGCCCTCTTAATTGGACTCACAATTTAATTTTTTTCACAGTTTAATTTTAATTTTTGAATATTTTGAAATTTAATTTTGAATTAATTAATATTTAATTTTCTGACTTTTATTTTTTTTGGCGGAACTAGGGTTTGAACTCAGGCCCTTGCGCTTGCCAGGGAAGTACTTATTCCACTGAGCCATCTCCACGGCTCTTAATTTTAATTTTTGTTTATGATTTATACTGTTTCTTTGACTTATAATCTACTTATAAGACATGTATCATATTTTATTCTAGTATTAGAAACTTTAAAAAATGTATTTCCATTTTCCATTGACTTCATATTCTTCCCTGTCTTTACACATATACACACACATATGAAAAAATATGTATATAACCTGACATAAGATTGATTCTGTTTGGAGGCAGCCAAATCACTCAGTGGATGATCCCAGGCCTGCCATACAGGGCCTGTCCCCAGGGTGCAATTGAGACGGGCATGGTGGTGTGCACCTGTAATCCCAGCTCGTGGGAGGCTGTAAACGGTGATACTGTGAACACCCTGTAGACCCTTCCATAAAATACAAAAAAAAGTAAAAGGTTGATGCTGTTTTGTGGAAATCTGTAATGACCTTTTAAATAGGTTCGTCAGGGCTGTGGAGATAGCTCAGTGGAATAAGCGCTTCCCTGGCAAGTACAAGGGCCTGAGTTCAATCCGTGGTTCTGCAAATAAATAAATAAATAAATGGGTTCATCTAATACAATTATATTTTACATAGTCCTGCATAACTACCATTTTGAAAGCTCTTTATTCTTTATCCAGGAGCATACAGCTACTTCTCTTTCCTTCTGGATTATGGTCTTTGTTATTTTCTATATGCTACATCTGAAAGTATTACAATATTTTGAGTTTGTATAAATGGAGAATATTTTACTTTTAGTTCTCAAAGGTGTGTTTGGTAAGTATAAAATTCAAGGAGGACAGAATTTTTTTTCAGTCCTTTAAATAAGTAGTTTCTTACTCACTTGCTCTTTTTTTTTCTAATGTGGAATAAGATGCTATTTAATTTTGTTCTTCCATAGTTGATATTTTTTTCTATGTATATGCTTTAATGATTTTTTTCTTTATAATTAGTTTTGGACAGTTTATCTTGGTATGATTTTATTCATATTTCTTATGCAAAAGGTTCATTTTTCTTGGAAATGTGCTATAATTTTAACTAAATTCAGAAATTTTAAATCTTTATGGATTTATTGCCTACTCCATTCTCCTTTGAGAATTCTGATTATATGAATATAAATTTATTGATTTGGCACAGAGAGCTCTATTTATGTGACTGATCTGTAAATGCTTCTTCATGTTTATTTTAGACAGTTTTTATTGTTAAATTAGTTTAAGTTTCTAAATTTTTTATGGTGTGCAGTCTATTAGTAATCTCATGTTATATATTCATTTCACAAATATTTTTCTAAAATTAAAAAAAAAGATTTTTTTTTTTTTTTTTTGTCTTTTTGAGACAGGGTCTCACTATGCAGTTTAGGCTGGCCTTAAACACTCTTTGTAGCTCAGGCTGGTCTTGAACTCACAACAATTTCCTGCCTCAGCCTCCTGAGTGCTGGGATTACAGGCATGCGCCACCACACCCTGCAAAAAAAAAAAGATTTCATAGGGGACAAACTGGGGTGATCGAAGTCCTTACTTTTGAGCTTGTGCTACTGTGGGAAAATAACTTTCTCCCTTCCACCTTCCTCTGCGTTTTCCTTCTCAAGGGTGTGTTTATTTGCTTGTTTGTTTTTGATGTCTCAGCCTCATTCTGTAGTGAATTCTCTAGAAAGGATCCCTGAGAAAAATAGTCCCTAAATCGGTGTTCTGTTTTTTTTTTACATGGTCTTTCTTCTTGGGGCATGGGTACCAGAAATCAAACACAGCACCTCACGCTTGCCAGGCCAGCACTGTGCTGCCACTGAGCTATATCCCTGGCCCAGTTAATCTGTTGTGTAGTTGTGTCCTTGGTGCTCCAAGGGCAGTCAGTTAGTGTGCAATATTTATACTATAATTATGTTCTTGGGGTAATCTTACAATCTGTTGTGGTTTTTTTCTTATAGTAACTTCGCGTGAGATTTGGTTTCAGTCCTGTTCTCATGCTCATTTTTATGTGAAATTAGTTTATTGAACTTTAAAATTAAGACTGATTTATAGAAATGTGTATAAATCTATAGTTGGGGGCTCCTGATGATTTCATAAAGTGAATGTTTTTCTCTCTGTGTCCCATCCTCTATCTGGGTGAACCTTCTCTACTCTGTTTCTCTGCCTTGCCGCTCAATTTGGGTTCTTGTTCCTGTTTTTTCCTCTTGGTGTAGGGCTTTGTCTTGTAAAGTGATTTTGCCTGCTCACCTTTGAGAGCTCCAGGGCCTCAGGCCAGTGCAGCCCTGCAGACTTTGTCACCTCAAAGACGACACCGCCCCCCCAGGATCACACACCCAGAAAATGCACCAGCCCTTCCTTGCTCTGGCTGCCTTCTCCCAGGGCCTGTCCTGGAGTTTCACTAAGTACGAGTTAGCTGCTGTTGTGTTTTTAGATCAGTCAGATGTTCTGTTGTTTCCTGCTTCCTCCTACACAGCTGCTGGTACCATACAAGTGTTATACCTTGTATTTGGAATTAAAATGGAATATTACTTTGCTTAGGTTTTTTTTATGTTATTCATATATTTTGAACTTTATTGTTTTTGTTCTTTGAGAACATTTGGGCATATCAAAAACTTCCGCTATCTTCCAAGAATCTCAGAATAATTTTTTTTTCTCCTTGGTACGGAGGATTGAACTCAGGATCCTGGGCTTTCCAGGCATATGCATATTCATACATGTATTCTACTGAGCTGTATCCCCAGGCCCTCCAGCACAATTTTTAATGGCTGTAGAGTTTCGTGGAAGTAGGGTTGTTGTTTTGTTTTGTTTTGTTTTTGAGATAGGGCCTTGCTTTGTACTTCAAGCTGGCCTCAAACTTGTGGCAGTCCTCCTGCCTCAGCCTCCCGAGGGCTGGGATTATAGGTGTACACCACCATGCCTGGCTCCATGATTATTCTGGGTTTACTTTTAGAAGTTGATTTGAGAGTCAAAAACAATAACCTTCTTATGGCATTTGATGTGAATTTGTGGATTGTTTCTAGCAAGTGCTATATGATTTATATTTCCCCAGTTACTGTATTTAGTTTTTAACCATTTTTAATTACACCAGTGATATTAATAAGTGAATATTATTTCTTAATCTGGATGGCTTATAGACATAAAAAGTGTAGTCATCTCAGCTATTCAGAAACCACACCTGCATGGTCCCTGGATAATTAACAGAAGAAGCTTTAGAGTTCCCAAAGTCAATTCATAAAAGCTTTATTGGGGCCAGGGAGATGGCTCAGTGGAATAAGCACTTTCCTGGCAAGCGTGAGGGTCTGAGTTCAATACCCAGTTCCCCAAAAAGAAAAGTCCTTATTTAGTGAAGTTTCTATTTGTATTAGTGCATTTTGGAGTACATAATAATTATGTTAATTTTGAGGAGTGGACACACATATGTAACACATCTTAACTCTTCTTACGACCCGTAAGCCTAAGTTTAATATATGTTAGAGCTGAAGGAAATCATCACAAAATCTGACACTTACTGAGCACCTACCGCATGATGCATGCTTTACTTAATCCTGACACTATAAACTATAAGACAGTTCCTACTCTTTTTTTTTTTTTTTTTTTTTTTTTTTGGTGGAACCAGGGATTGAACTCAGGCCCTTGTGCTTGCCAGGGAAGTGCTTATTCCACTGAGCCATCTCCCTGGCCCCCTAAGTTTAATATATGTATCACCCGTATAGGAGACCTTTTACACTCACATTCTAAAATGGTTTTCACTGATTTCCGTGTAAAACTGAAAGAGGATACTGTATTTGTCATAGTTTTGTATATTGCCAAATATAAGCAGTAATGTCAAAGAAAAGGGAAATATCGAAGGTGACAGTTCCTAAACCTGGCTATGGAAGGCAGATGTTTTATCTGTCACGTGATGACAATAGCTCTATATTTGGCTTTCTAAATCATACACTGAGATATGTCATAATTAGGTAAATTCTTTGGCTAATTTATATATACACTTGTTCTAAGTTTTTCTATTAAGAAACTGAGTTTAGAAAGCAGCATGTCTGGACATTTTATTTACTGTACAACTATATTTTTATTTTTATTAAGTAAATAGTACCTAATTATTATAAAGCAATTTGTGACTAAATCAAGAATTGAGGAAAACTCTTGCATAATTTATCCCTCTAGAAATAATTGCTGTCATTCTTGGTATTTTTCTTTGTTGGTTGTGTGTTTTCTTAAAGTTTATTTTTGTTGTTGTGTGCTTTAATCAAAATAGGATCATTCACTCCTGTATTTACATGTTGTTACCTACTTTAAATATATAATGTCTAGTAAACACCTCATCAAGTTGCTTCATATTCTTCTAGCCCTCACTGAAGCACCTGGTATGCTCTGTCCTCTTGAGTACCTACGGTAGAAAACCTTGAGGTCATTTTGATGAGTCTGTCTCCTTCATCTCTTAATTCCATTTGAGTATCATCACATCATACCATGTCTACCTCTGGAGTAGAATTAATCTATCTGTTCCTCTTGTAGCCTACATTTTTTTTTTTTTTGGTACTAGGAATTGAACTCAGAACCTTGCACTTCGCAGGTACTTGTCCTGCTGAGCTATGCCCTACAATTTTTGTCCTAGCAAAGCAATCTCATTTCTAATTTAGATTGTTGCTGTTATTTCCTGCCTCGTTACTAATCACCCATGAACACAATAGTGTTTCAAAGTTCAGTTGTTACTTCTGTTTGAATGCAGCTGGTAAATCAGAACTTACCATTTTAGCCTCTCTGAGCCTTTTACCTTATTACCTTTTCTTTTCGTCTCTTCCTTCATGAATCTTATTTTTCTCTCCTTCTGTCCTTCATTTTTTTTTTTTTTCTTTTTTGGGGGGAACTGGGAATTGAACTCAGGCTCTTGCTCTTGCCAGGTAAGCATTTATTCTACTGAGCTATCTCTCTGGTCCCCTTCAAAGGGTAGAAGTTAGTAGTAGTAAAGGATACTTTACTACTAACTTCTTTCTGTGTTCGTAGTATTCTTTATTTCAGCATAGGATGCCTTTCTCTAATTTTTAAAAATATGTATTTATTTATTTATTTATTGGATACAGGGTCTTGCTACACAGTTCAGACTCATAAATGATCCTCCTTTATCAGCTTCCCCAGTGCTGCAATTACAGGTGTACGCCACCACGTCAGGCTTAGGGGCCAAGCTGGTGCGCGTGGGCTCTGAGGCCAGCAGGGCATGTGGTGCCAGCAGTCAAACTCGGGACCTTGTGCTTGGCAGATACTTATGCCCCCAAGCTGTCTCCCCTGCCCTCCCTCCAATTTGTGAAATTCCATTTAATTGTTAACCTAAGATCAAATGCAGTCTTGAAGGTCTTTGCCCGTTGGAATTTCATACCTATTTTTTTAATACCTATTTTTTTAATACCTATTTTTTCTGCCCTTCCATTTTAATGCTTTTGTTTTTGTTGGTACCTTTTTGGGTATGGGGATCGAACTCAGGAACATGTGCTTGCCAGGCAGGCACTTATGCCACTGAGCTATATCACCAGCCCTCTGTTTTAGTTCTATACATTTCATTTATACTCTACTTTGCGTGTATAGTATTCCTTTCTCCTAAATGAACTTCTTTCCTTTGTTAATATTTTAGAGGGATAAATACTACTTTGTTGGCCTTTTATATTGGTAATCATGAGTAAATTATCTTTAAAAATAGCAAGACATTAAGCTTCCTCTTATTTGAATAAAATACCCTACTGACCAAATCATAGGCAGAATGCTTACCTCTAATGGGACTTTCAGCAGAATAATTCTAAGCACTTTCGTTCTTGTGATTTTGCCCTTAGGCTGGATCAGTACATGTAAGAATTCGACGGGATGCCAATGAACAAATGGTCCTTGCTCATGTCACCAACAGGCTCTGTACCCTTGTGTCTACTCTGACTGTTCAGATTTTCAAGGATGACTGGATTAGGCCTGCCTTGGTGTCTGGGCCCGTGGCCGCCAATGTACTCAGCTTCTCTGACCATCACATAATCCCAATGCCTCTTTTAAAGACTGCTGAGGATTTGAACCCTGTCACATCGACTCCAACTAAACCTAGTAGTCCACCTCCAGAGTTTTCATTTAACACCCCTGGAAAAAATGTGAGCCCAATTATTCTTCTAAACACACAAACAAGGCCTTATGGTGTTGGTCTTAATCACGGACACACACCATACAGCACCATGATGAATCAAGGACTCAGAGTTCCAGGAATTGGAGCAACCCAAGGATTCAGGACTGGTTTTACAAATACGCCAAGTAGATACGGAAGTAACAGCAGAATCGGACAACCAAGGCCATGATGTGCTGTAACTTATTTTTTACAAGGATTATTGACTGTTGGCTTCTGGTTTATTTAGTAATCCAACTTTGCATTAACTGTTGAGTCATTTACACTAAATGTTAGAGCATAGTGGGCTTGTTCACCTTTCATGGAACCTATAAACTCTATTTTTGTAAAATGTTTTTGTGGCAGTGAGATCCTTGCAAATGTTGCAGACTTTACATAGGCTTCTTTTAGAAAGTTTGTTTCTCTAAGTTTTCTCTTTAGTTTTGTAACTGCCTGCAATGTGATAAGACTTCACCTTTATAAGAGAGCCTCTTGACTTTTTTCAATGAAATTTATAAACATGCTTCCTGAACAATACACATTAGTATCATTTTTAAAGTAAAAAATCTCTTTTACAATTTTTCCAGATTGAATTGCTACTTTTTTTAGCTCCTCTTAAATTATACCTTGGTATTTTCTTTTGGTTTTGTTTTGTTGTTGTTGTTGTTTGAGGCAGGGCTTCACTTGTCAAGTTCAGACTGGCCTTCAATTCACTTTATAGCCCTGACTAGCCTCCAGTCCTCCTGCTTCAGCCTCTCAAGTGCTGGGATTATAGGTGGGAACCACCATCCCCCCTCTGAATTATGTCTTGCAAAGTAAAAGCAAATGTTTTCATTAGAAATTTTTGAACCAGTTGTACTGTCTAAAACAATTTAAAGGCCTTTTAATGATCAGGATTTTGGTTTGTCTCATTCACAGATTTCAACACGTTGGATGTTGTCATTGGGGTGTTGGTGGGGGGGTTGGTCGTTGTTTTTGGTCTTTTTCAGACAGGGTCTCACTATGCAGTTCAGGCTGGTCTGGAGCTCGCTTGGTAGCCCACGCTGGCCTTGAACTCACAACAATCCTCCTGCCTCAGCCCCCAGAGTGCTGGGATTACAGGTGTGCACCACCGCCTAGCTGCTGTTGGTGTTTTAGACAGCCACACCGTGTAGTCTGGCTGACCTTAAAGTGACCAGGTAGCCCAGGCTGGCTTTGAATTTGTGAAGATCCTCCTGCTTCATCCTTGCAAGTACTGGGATTAGCATGCCTGGCAACAGTTGTAAACAGTTGATGGTTCTCAGTGTTTTATTTAGTTAAATGAATACCAAACCTTTCATGAAATGCAATGAAAGAATCCCAGTTTTCTAGGTTCATAATAGTGGAATGAATCTTTTCAAATCACCTTTTAATTAATTGTTTTTTTTCTCATTTTATTACCAAAACATATTGTCAAACTATATGGAATTCCTTACAAATATCTTGATATTTGATATCTTTTCAAATTTGTATAATTCAACTATATTTTGTATAATTTACCAAAGTATAATGGACTATACATTGCAGGACACAGTATTATTAAGCCTGTATTGGGCAGTTTCTAATTTTTTGTTAGCTGTGTCCAAAAAAAGTGAATTGTTAATGTGATTTAGCGTGAGAATCATGTAAATTATTTTTGGTTGTTTTCTGAAGGCAGATTTTAAAGACTTTCTCATGGGGCCAGTATTACTCACGAAAAGTATAGTGCGCAGCAGTCATACACTACCTGTGAGGCTTGTTTTGTTTCATGTTGTTTTATCATTCTATAGTCATAGTTCTTTAAGTGTATTGTGAAAATGGGTTCAGCTTCCCTAGAGTGCATTGTGTCTGGAGCGTGTGACTTCAGCCTCCACACAGCAATCTAGAGAAGACCCTTGCCTTGGCAGCATGGGCGGCAGTGTCTTTGGTCAATTCGTCCTTATAAATAAGACACTTCCGAGTCCTCCTTTACTGTAGAATAACAAATGTCAAAGAAGCCACCTGTATCAAGTAAAATTACAATTATTCATTGTAAAAAGCGACCATATTCTAAGAACCTTTTGCTTAGCAAAGTGTTGTCACTGTCTCTTGACAGCTGCAGCTCGGTTTGGGCATTTGACTTGCTGAAGAAGCACAGCCAACGTGTCCCCTGAACCCTGAGAAAATGAAAGTTTGTAGCAAGGCAACTGGTGTCTTGTCCTTTGTCTTACGTCATCCAGCTATTCACTGTACCTAGTATTGGCCTACTGCTAAAAAGGGGGGTTTTCCTCCACTGACCTCATGTAAATATGAATTCAGGTCATGCGTGAATTTGAAGGACTGTCATGTCCCCAGTGATGTGTGCTGCATCCCCATACGTGTCTTCTCATGTCTTCCCGTGGGATTTTTAGGTGACTGGATACTGAATATAGATTTGTGTCAGGTTCTATGCCTGCTTCCCCCGAGGCATTCAGAGGCCACCACACGCGCGCTCCCGCTCCCCTGCCCTCCTTGAGAAGGACTCTCAGACATGCCTATGGGTCATGAAGGCACTGGCGCAAACGGCGATGCTCACCACTGTCGTAGAAGCCTCGCTGGCCGAGCTCTCACTAGCTCCTGGATACGATCATGGCCAGCACAGCACTGTCTGCAGCCCTGCAACCGCCTTATTGGTAAGTCTTGCCAGAGGATAATTTGAAGCAAGACCAAAAATAAAGGAAAGGAAATTCAACCCACACCTGCGATTATAAGCAAGCTCTATGCATGAAGTGTGACTAATTCCATTTGAAGAAATCACTGTATTATAATGAAAGAATCACTGCACTGGCAGGTAATCAGGTCCCAGTCCTGCCACGGAAGCTAAAGAAGCAGTTTTGTAATCACGAACAAGCCAGCTAACATAAAGTTATGTTAACTTTCGCATCTATAAATTAAGGAAGTGAATAAATTAGTTAATCTATAAAACTTTATGACTGAATCTGTAGAATAGATGCCCAATTATTAACGAGATTCACCCCAAGTTTCTAACTCCTACCTCTGTGCTGGCCAAGGGTTACCTACACCAGTAGCTAAGCCATTAATTTGAGGTGCCAGGAGAATAAAGATGCACTACAAGTACAAGCTAGTTTTTCCTAAACTTTCCTCAATTTAAATGTTTGAATTACGTTTTCTTAGACATTTCTCTGAGTGGTTATTTTGGAAGAGGGAGAAAAGGCCAAGGCAGGGTATGCTTGGTTTCCCTAGCATAGGGAACAGATGAATGGGATATATTTTCTCTCGCTTCATTATGGAATTATATACAGTGAATGGGTCTGCTACTGCAGAAGGCCTGACCTGGAAGCCTGTGGCTAACCTGCTTATCAACTGCCAGTTGGCTAAAGAGTGCCAGTCTTCTCTGGAAGTCCAGTGTGCTTCCAACATGAAAAAGTGTTTTTAACATTCCGTATCATTTAAATTAAACATTTCAATTAAAGAGCATTAGATAATTCTGGTTTGCTTCTTCACAATGGCTTTTTGTTTCTGTTTTGTTTTGGCAATACTGGGACTTAAACCCAGGAGCACTGAGTTTACAGTACATCCTGAGCCCTTTTGAACTTTCTGAATGTCGAGCCAGGGTCTCTTGAACTTGCTCAGGCTGGCACTGAACTTGTGATTTTCCTGCCCCACCCTCCCAAGTAGCTGGGAGTACAGGCATGCATCACCACCCCTGACTTATTTAGTAGCTATTTATTGTTTTATTCATATTTAGCAAATATTTGCTGAATCTCTCACATGCCAGGAGCTGTATGTACTAAGTAGTAATACACCACTTTTGTCCACCAGTATCCTTGGGGCCAAGGGTCACACAAGATGAGCAAGAGTCCCTTCAAGGAGCTGGTAATCCTCCTTGGACAGAGGAGATACCGAACTACTGTATGAGTCATCAAATTAAACTCCCCCTTCCTCATCTTTATCATCTTTTTCCAGAGATTCTAAATAATGCTGATAGTAAAGAGCCCCCCATGTTCTTGCTAGCAAAGGGTGTCTTTTACTTAAGCAGTTACTAGCTTGAAGGCACCTTTAATGACACTGATATCTTCATCATCAAATTGCCATCCAGTAAGCCTAGCTTCTTGCAAAGAAGTTAATTTGGATAATACATGGCCAAGTTTTCTGACTAATGCCGGGTCAGGTAAAAGTCCTTTAGTACTGAAGTCAAAAAATACTAATTGCTTAAGATTCTCAAATGCACCCATGAAGCCAAGCCATCCATCACTGCTTGCACAGTTTTCCGCCAGATCCAACTGCTGGAAGTTCCTTAGAAGGTTCTTCTCAAAAAATGTACCTGGGTAGGGAAAGAAGTCACGTTAATCAGAAGAAAAGTAAATAGTTTTTAAAGAGAAACAGGAGATATATATATATTTATTTCTTTTTTAATTCATTCTGTTTTGAAATGCCCATGCTTGGAGCACTGCTATGCTCAGGAAAAAATTAGAATCATCTACAGATAGACTCTGAATGTAGCCCATTATATTTATAAATCATCTCTTTCCTAAAGTGTAAGGGAATCTGATAAAGAGTAATTGGTAGTGGTAAAGCGAGCAAATTTCAGTATGTTTTCTTTTTTCTGAGTCTTCCAGGAAATGGACAGTTCTTTAAAAGGTGAGGTATGGAAGCACTATTAAATATTCAGTTAGGGGCCAGCCAGATAGCTCAACAGATTAAAGCACCTGCTTACGAGACACAGGGAGCCAGGCACGGTGGCGCATGCCTGTAATCCCAGCACTCGGAAGGCTGAGGCAGGAGGATTGTTGTGAGTTCGAGACCAGTCTGAGCTACAAAGTGAGCTTAAGGCCAGCCTGAACTGCACATTGAGACCCTGTCTCAAAAAAGACAAAAAAAAAGAGAGACACAGGGATCGGGGTTCGATGCCCAGGGTGCCATGCCAGCCCTGCCCCTAGGGTGCACTAAGACAGTGACAGAGACTAAGCATGGTAACACACCTGCATTCCCAGCACTGGGGAGGCTAAAAGTAGGAGGATCACTACAAGTCCGAGCTGCATAGTGAGACTATCAAATACCTTTTTTTTTAAAAAAGGGAGTAAATGTTAGGCAATATTAGGTCATTTCCCCTCTGGAGATGTAAATCTTGTCTGTTTTATCTTTGGCTACACATCATACCTAAGTGTAAACTCAAGTAAAGAAAACTTCTATATTTTTAAGATGTAAACCGGGTGTGGTGATGTGCGGTAGTGCACACCTGTAATCCCAGCACTTGCAGGAGGATTTTTGCGCATTCAAGACCAGCCTGGCTACAAAGTGAGCTCAAGGCTAGACCCTGTCTCAAAAAAATAAATAAAAATGTGTTTTGTTTGTTTTTAATTCTCCCTGGACTCTTCAAGAAGTTCTGGGCTGGGAGTGTAGCTCAGTGACACAGTACTTGACTAGGCAGTATGAGGTTGTGAGTTTGATTCCCAGTACCAAAGAAAAAAAACAGTTCTTCTGTTTCTTGCAGAATAAGGCACCCTAAATAACTCCATCAGTAGAAGGCTGGGGGGCTGGGGAGACGGCTCAGTAGAATAAGTGCTTTCCTGGCAATCGCAAGGGTCTGAGTTCAATCCCTAGTTCCGACAAAAAAAATAAATAATAACTCAGGTGCGGGTCAGGGAGATGGCTCAGTGGAATAAGTGCTTCCCTGGCAAGCACAAGGGCCTGAGTTCAATCCCTGGTTCTGCAAAAAAAATAAATAAATAAAACTCAGGTGAATCAACAATAAGAGAAAATATCTTCCTTTGCATACCACCATGCAAATTGGCCGATATATGACATTAAGAGTTCCCCTCCTTTTATTTTTATTTTTTAATGTATTTTTTAATTTTACATACAGTGTCTCATTATACAGTTTGGACTCATTGTGATCCTCCTGTCTCAGCCTCCCCAGCCCTGGGATTACAGGTGGGAATCCCCATGCCATTTCAGGGGCTAGTGGGGTCATCACAGCATGTGGAACCAGGGATCAAACCCAGGAAGTAGGGGCTGGTGAGATGGCTCAGTGGAATAAGTGCTTCCCTGGCAAGCACAAGGGCCTGAGTTCAATCCCCATTTCCGCCAAAAAATAAAAAATAAAACCCGGGACCTTGTTCTTACCAGGCAGGCACTTTAGACTCCTTACGCATGATGCCCCTTAGTTTTTGCACATGTTAGTCTTGCCCTCTGCCATGACCGTTTCCGGATAAGCAGTACCAGGTGTGGCACACAGAAGAGAACTCAGATTCCTCCTATGTTTGTACTCTGAGCTGTTACCACACATGATAGAGGATGTGTATGCCTCAGGCAAAAGACAAAGGCTAATGAGTTCAAGTTCAAGGAAGAAGGTTCAGTGCTGTGTTAAAGTCAAAAAGCAAAGAGTAAATGCTGCCTGCCTCTAGTAATGAAGGCTTTGGGACAAGACTGGTCATTCCTGTTGGACAAGCTTATGGGAGGATGAGGTCAACCCAGCTGTGCACAAAGACTACATTACCTATATGTACTCAGCCACTTTCAGTGATGATGTTGGCCAACAACCTGTGATTTTCGAGTCAGATGTGACCATAGTTTTGTGTAGTTTTCTCCTTGTGAGAAAAATATATACAGTGCTAACTCCAATAACTTCTCTCACTATCAGTACTCTTGTCACCTTCAGAAGGCAGAGTTTAAAAAGCTCTTAGGTCATTGTGGACAGCATAGCGTGAGTGGGCTCTTTCTGGCAGTAGTCAAGGTACTAATGACCAACATGGGTCAGACAGGGTGGTTCTTGTGCATTCTTCTCTTACCTGTGTATGCTGCTTAACACCAATGATCTGTGCAGCACACATATTTCCCTCCTTCCTCTGCTGTGTCCTTGGGAGCTACAGCAGACTAGTTGTTCCTCAAGTCCTCCTCTCCTTACTCCACATGGTTTATCTGGATAAACACCCACTCATATGCCAGCCTCTTTCCACTAAATGTGGCTAAATTTCTGCCAGAGAAATACACACAAAAGCAAGAGTGCCATTTCTAGGTCACTTTGTTGACAAAAAATGCCCTTTCTTTCCACTTCTCTTTTCCTGGGTTGAAATGTTCACATGCCTATGGCCTAGCTGGACTCCATTGTCCAAGCTACAACTGCAGGCAGTAAAGGAGTTAGTTTTTAGACCTGAAAGGCTGCACCATAATGTGAGATGGAAGTGAAGCTCTGTCTTCTGTGGATCTAGCACACAGCTCTTCACTTTCTCCTTGCCCATCTTCCTCATGGAAGTGCTTCACTACTGCCTATAGCCTGGGTGGTTCCCTGCTCTGGCATACCACCCTTTGCGCCCTTGCCTCTTCACGTGCTGGCTGGGGGTAAGTGTGCTGCCTGGACTCTCCTTCCACCAGGAGCAACTTCCTTTCTCCTCAACCAGCAGAACAGACTTCACCTCCTAACAAGAATTTAAAGAATGTGAAGCCCACTCATCCCTCGGAGGTCACTGAGCTATGTGTGCTGGCTCCCTGTTGAGGTGCAAGGGTCTTAATTTAGCTTCTTGGGTAATGTGTATAACAATGGGAACTGAGAATGAGTAGCACTCTCCATAATCCCAGGGAGGCCTTTTGTTCATTTCATCTGAGGAGCTTCTGTCATCACAAGAAAATTGGATCTGTGTGGAACAGAACCATGACACAGAGCTGTTGGCTGTACCCAGACCATGGAGAGCGCAAAGTGCTCCATTCAGATTACAGGCAAAATCTCAAGTGCACTGTGTGGACTTCTGAGGGTTCTTGTACTCTAAGGAAAACTCTTAATACCAGCCCCAGAGCTCTTACTCAACTTTTATTCACTGAGCAAACAAATTTGCCTACTCACTGTAGGCTATGGATTGTGCCCTCTGTCCAGGATGTGTGAACAGGACAAACCTAGTCCATCTCCATGGGCTTATGGTAGTGTGAAGCCATACACTACAACCGGACGCCCACAGCATGCTGCAGTAGGTCAGGGCGCACTGAGGAATCAGCGGGCTCTCTGCTGTGTTCCCGGGGACACTGGTAATTGGACTTAAGGTGCTCTGGGGCATGAGGAGAGTTTTTGTCAGGAGAAACTGAAGAAAAGGCTCTATAAAGAAAGTTATTTTGAGCTAGGCGTGATGGCACATGCCTGTAATCCCAGCACTCGAGAGGCTGAGGCAGGAGGATTGTTGTGAGTTCAAGACCAGCCTGAACTACAAAGTGAGCTTAAGGCCAGCCTGAACTGCATAGTGAGACCCTGTCTCAAAAAGACAAAAAAAAAAAAGAAAAAAAAGAAAAGAAAGTTATTTTGCTCATCTGACCACCCCACAGTAGAGCTAACCAATGAGAAAGCCACCCTTTCCCTCAGACACAGCTTCCTGTCAACCGTGTCTCACTGTGATCTGTAAGGAAGTAGGGCAGGATTACCAGCCCTCTGTGAGCAGCATCCAACAAAGATGCCCAAGAGTAAGCAGCTGAAATAAGGGACTCAGGCTGGGTTTGATAGCAAACACTGATTTAAAAAAAGAACCCTCCACCCATGTGAGGTGTCGTCTTTTTAGGGGAAGGGTTACTGGGAATCAAACTCAGGACCTCACACGTGCTAGGCAGGCGCACTATACCCCTGGTCTAAGATGTCTCCATCTGTTTTGAGAAGCTGCTCTCTGGCAAGAACCTCTGTAGTGTCACACCCATGGCAGAAGAGCAAAAGGAGGCTGAGAGAACAAAGGAGCTGAAACAGCCTCAAACCTTCTATAGTTACCTGAGTCCATTTGGGAGCTAGAGCCCCCACAGGACACAAAATAGCTCCAAGCCGCGCGTCACCTGCCAACGCTGTTGTACTGAGGACTCACTTTCCTTCACATGCTTTTTGGGGAATGCATTCAAACCATCTCCGAGAGGCAACATAGGGAACAAGAAAACCAGGCATGGTGGGGAGTGCACTTGGGAGGCAGAGGCAGGAGGCTTGCTGGGGGTTCCAGGCCACCCTGGGTTACACAGTGAGCTCAGATCAGCCTAAGATGCACAGTGAGACGCTGTCTTGAAATGGGGGTGGGAGCGCTAGCTCAGAGGCACAAGTGCCTGCTGGCAAGCAAAAGGTCCTGAGTTTGATTTCTGGGAAAAAACAACAACAACAACGAAAAAAACAGGGGCCAGGGAGATAGCTCAGTAGAATAAGCACCTGTCTGGCAAGTGCAAGGGACTGAGTTCAACCCCTGGTTCCACCAAAGAAAAAGAAAAAGAAAACAAAAACTCAAAAACCTTTTATTCACAGACCCATTAAAAATCACTGCAACCACTCAACAAAAAATAAGGTGCTACATGTTTTTAGTACTGGACTGAACCCAGGTTCTCTGGCTGAGCTACATACTCAACCTTGTATGCTTTTTTTTTTTTTTTAATTTTTTGAGATGGTCCCACTGAGTTGCCCAGGCTGACCTTGACTTTTTAACCTTCCTGTGCCAGTTTCTTTTATTTTTTTTTTTTTTGTTTGTTTGTTTGTTTTTTGGCAGAACCAGGGCTTGAACTCAGGCCCTTGTGCTTGCCAGGAAAGTGCTTATTCCACTGAGCCATTTCCCCGGCCTCCAGCTTCTGTGGTAGCTGGGATCATAGGCCTACCCACCATAGCCAGCTGATTTGTATTCTTAGGTTTATTATTGCTTTGCTCCTACATGTCTTCGATTGTTTGTTCAGCTTCTTAAATTAGAAACTTTAATTTTCAGCCTTATTTTTTGCATAAAAATTTAAAGCTATGAGAACTGCTTTCAATCCCTGCTTTTTCTATACACTGCAAGTAGTTACAGTATTTTTTTAGCATTTGGGTTCTAAGCATTTTTATCAAACTTTGCTAGTTTGAATTTGTAACCAACCTTTTCTGGCAAATTGTGTGATCTCCACCCCTAGTAATCTCAGTGCAGGCAGAAGGAAGGGCAATGTTTAAGAGCGCCCAGGCTTTGAGTTTTGCCAGGACAGCACACCCAGAAAGCACACCTGATGGTTTATGCCATGCCTTGCATCTGACATCTCTGTCCCCTGGCATCTCCTTACAAGCTTTTCCTTTAATTAGCAACTCCATTACACCCTTCATTTGACACACATGTCCTCCTCTCATTGTCATTCCCCCAGTGGGCTTGCAATCCTGGGGGCCAGGGGAGTTTCAGTCCCTGGGGATGAGAGTGTTTCCAAGGATGGAGGTTAGGCTCTAAAGGAGACAGCAAGGGCATCAGCAGCAGCAGTGGACTCTGGTGGACTGGAAGTGAAATGAAAGGACTGATGAGTAGGAGCCATGGAGTCGGCATACGGAGTGGAGGAGATTACTGCTTGAGATTAGCATGTCTGAGTCTTGGAGGGACCTCAGTGTAGGTGCGGGAACTCTGAGGCAGAAGAAGAATAAATTCAAGCCTATGCAACTTAGTGGGACCCCAGCTCAAAATAAAAAATTTTAAAGGCATCTGAAGGCATAGCTCAGTGGTACAGCCCCTTAAAAGAGATGAAGACAGGGCCAACAAGATAGCTCAGTAGGCTTAGCGATTGCTTGGGAAAACACAGGGACCAAGGCTTGAGCACAGGAACCAGGGTTCGATCCCAGGCACCGCATGCCATGCCGGCCCCTCCTCTGGCTCACTGAGCAGGCCACCAAGACTGGGCAGAGTGGCTCATGCCTGTAATTCCAGTGCTGGGGAAGCTGAGACAGGAGGATCACTACAAATCTGAGCTGCATAATGAGACCCTATACCAAATATATTTTTTAAAAAATAAAATAAGACAGCTCATTTGAGGGAGTCTTTAAAAGAAAAAACCCAGCCCCAAAGTCCTGCCCTCCTCTTTTGATGTTTAGGCTCAGCAAATTTAAGTTGCTGAGGGTCACGCATCTATCAAGTAGATGGGTGGACAGGCCTGTCTGTAGAATCAACACACCCAGGTACTTGAATAGGCAGCCCCTGGAGGGGCTGGACAGGGAGCATCCCCAGAAGACGGCAGCCTAGCACTTGTCCCCTGCTGCCTAGCATCTGCCTCAAGCCCAGCAGATAGCTTGCTCTGGGAGGTGGAGGCCTGGGGCAAGGGCAGCCCTGTCTGCACCTGCACTGCTGTTGCCTTTCCTCAGCTCTTCCTCTTCACCTCCAACCTTGTCCCCACTACAGTCTGATGATCTTTTTTATATTCAAGCCTCTTTGAGGTTTTGTTGTTACTGCTTCTTATTCCATTTTTTTTTTTTTTTTTTTTTTTTTTGTAGTTTAGGGAAGGGTCTACAGGGTATTCAGTCTCTCACTACTAGATCGGACTCATAGTGATCCACCTGTTTATAGCCTCCCAAGAGCTGGGAGTACCGGTGTGCTCTACCATGCCCAGTCTCAATTGCCAGCTCAGCACACCTCAGGGGTGGGGCCAGCACAGCCGGCCTGGAGGATTGAACCCCTGGCCCCTGCACCTGCTTGCTATTAATCCCCTGAGCTATTTGGCTGGCCTCTTTTGCTTTTTGAGGCCAGGTCTCACTATGCAGTTGAACTGGCCTTGAACTCATGGTGAGCCTCCTGCCCCAGCCTCCCAAGGTCCAAGATTACAGGCATGTGCCACCATGGCTAGCTTAAGCCTCTTTGTATACCAAGGATCGTAATGGTTATCTTTTATAGGGTTATAATGGTAATTCTACAAATTTTTAAATATTTGAGAATAAATTACTACTATTTAGTTTTCATTTAGCTTATATTTTAAGGGCTGGGGAGATGGCTCAATAGAGTAATAAGCGCTTCCCTGGCAAGTGCAAGGGTCTGAGTTCAATCCTCAGTTCTGTTTTTTTTTTTTTTTTTTTGTGGAACAGGGAATTGAACTCAGGCCCTTACTCTTGCCAGGAAAACACATTCCACTGAGCCATCTCCCCAGCCCAAAAAACCAACATATTTTAGAGTGTATCATTATAGATAAGTTTTCAGGAATCAGATAACTTCTCCTATTGATTTTTCTCTTTCACAAATAGGGGCTTATAAGACACCAGGAAAAGTGTGTCTATAAGCCCCTATTTGTGAAAAAGAAAAATGGGGGATTGAACAGGAAAATAGCTCAGTAGAAGAAGCAGTTCCCTGGCAAGTGCAAGGGCCTGTGTTCAATCCCTAGTTCCTAAAAAAATAAATAAATATAAAAAAGAATCGCATGTCCTTTCCTAGCCTCAGGAGTGGGAGAAATAAGTGGCTGAGTACTTATAGACTTGAAAGACCCCTGCCTGAAAGTGCTTCCCCAGCATGAATTCTAAATCTGGACACTGTCAAAGGACTCCAAGAGATTACCTGAGAGGGACTATAGCTAGCTTATCAACCTGTCAGCCAACTGCCTGCCTTCAGTATCACTGAGAATAGAGGAAGGGCCTGAAAGAACGTCACCCAACGTTATGCCTGTCTGGAGATGACCCCCACCTGAAAAAAAAGCCCCATGCACACATAGTTGGGGCTTTTTGGAGATAGCTGGTGGGTTAAGCTAGTCTAAGGGTGTGATTAAGGGTGTGTAATAACTAAATCGGTGCAGTGATTGACTTAGCATAGCTCTGAATGTGGACAATGGAGAAGCCCACCCTGGTGGGAAGAAAGGGAGCACAAGGCCTGCTGCTCTGCTGCTTGCTGCTGCTTCCTGCGGACCCTGCCCTGGATTGTTTCTCCTCTACCATGTGCTACTCTGCCTTGGAGCCAGCTGGCTATGGGCTGAAACCTCTACCAACTGAGAGCTACAATAAATCTCTTTTCCTTTAACTTTGGGTGTTGGGTATTTTATCTCAGCAACAAGAAAAGTAATAAAGACACCTGGATAGTATGATTTGAAGGATAAGAGGAAGAGGAGTCTGGAATAAAGAGAAAGAAAGATCCAGATCTTGAAGCACCGCTCGAGAAGGAAAAGCCTTTGGGCAGCCTGGGACTAGAGGCAGGCATTGCCAGGAGAGAAGCTTGCAAAAGGAGAGACAGATAGGAAGGAATGTGGAAGAGGAACAGAGATGCAGATGAGGAAGATGAAAGCTTCCGGAGGTGAATGGTGGCCATGGCTACAGGACTGTGAAAACAGGCCACTGAACTGTGCACCTTAGTGGTGAAAAGGTAACTTTTATTCATGTGAACTACACACGCTCTGCACAACCTGAGAGGGAAGTGAAGGCATCTGAGGCCCTTCACCAGCCCTCCGCCTCAGGGGCAATGGCCACCACGATGGTCCCCATCATCACTTTAACCCCCCTGTGCTTCATACCCCTACATCACCTCGCCCCCACTACATGGGGTTCACCTGCGTCACCAGTAGGACATACAGGAAATGACTACTGCCAACTTTCCAAGGCTAGGCCATGGGAAGCTCTGTAGCCTGGGACCCCATCGTCTGGGGAAAATTAGCTGCTGTGCCGTGAGGATACTCAGACAGCCCACTGGGAGGGAGAGAACTAAGGAACTGAGGCCTCCAGCCCACACCGGCATTAACTGCCAGGCCTGGGAGCAGCCCTGGAGGCCGGGCCTTCAGCAGTATCCGCCATCTTCCAGCCTGAAATTGCATAAGAGAGCTGAAGCAGAACCAGCTGGCTAAGCTACTCCCAGGTTCCTGACCCACGGAAACTGTGAGGTAATGATTATTGTTTTAAACCATGTTTTGAGATGATAGACTGCAGATAAATTATTAATGACAAAACAGTACCCAGACTTTTCCTCAGCTGTTTGTGGTTGAAGAAATCCTCAGTCATTTAGACAGATGAATCGGCTGCTGTGTTGTGTCACCACTGCTTAAAGATATTCTGTGTTCCATTGAGACACAGCTGTTTTCACCTTTGCCTATTTTGAACACCTAATAACTTGGCTTAAATATTTTTTTTCCCTGGGATTGGAGCGGCCTTGCTGAATTTCAGAAGAGTTACAGCTGGAATGAACAATAACGTAATATACTTTGTCAGATATGGTGAATGATTTTCCTTTCAGTCTGTAAAGGTCACCATTTTAACATTCTTCCTCATTAATACATGTTCACTCTCTTTATTTTTTTTATTTTTTGTCTTTTTGAGACAGGGTCTCACTATGCAGTTCAGGCTGGCCTTGAGCTCACTTTGTGGCTCAGGCTGGTCTCGAACTCAGAACAATCCACCTGCCTCAGCCTCCCGAGTGCTGGGATTACAGGCATGCGCCACCACGCCCGGCTGTTCACTCTCTTTAAATGTCCTTTTTTTTTTTTTTTTTTTTGACAAAACTGGGACTTGAACTCAGGCCCTTACCCTTGCCAGGCAAGCACTTACTCTACTGAGTCTTCTCCCCAGCCCCTAAATGTAGTTTTTAAAATAGACAAGGAAAATGGACAAAATAAAGCCAACAGACGAAGAATTTCGTGCCAACCTCTTGGGTCCTGGCTCTGTGTGCACCTACCTAAAATTCTAATCTCGGCGTCTGTGAGTCCCCAGTTCTTCAACCCAAGCTTGGTGAGCTGCGGGGTCCCCTCGAGTCGCTCCAGCAGGCTGGCCAGGCTGACATGCACGCCGGGGCACCAAGGCAGCATCAGCACGGACAGCTGCGCCAGGAGGCTGAGCCTGCTGACTTGAGGAAACAAGAGCAGTTCAGGAGCCAGGTTGTCTCCCAAGGGACAGAGGGTGAAGGGGCTCCGGGGAGAAAGACTGTGTGGGGTGGCTCTGCGGCCTGGTCAGCTGGCACTGAGAATCGGTTCTGCTGTTTCGTGGACGCTCCTTGCTGCACAAAAGCGTTGTGCAAAATGGGGTAATGAAGCTGCAGTACACAGAAGGATAACCCCACCTGCAGCACAGAGCGGATCTTGGGCGAGCGGCTTAACCCTGCCCCGATGCCTCTTGTGCTACTGGGAAACGAATCCAAAACATATCAGTTATTTCATTTTTTGTTTTAATCATATATCACTATCATACCTAAAATCCCTATCACTAATTCCTTAAGCCTCTAACATCAGTCACACGCTTCTTTGAAGGAGGGATGTGAACTGGTGAATAGCAGTTTATTTAGCAAAGAAGCCCTAGAGCACCATGCCTGGTCTCCCCGGAAGCTCAAGTCTCCTTACTCAGTTCTTTTTTTTTTTTTTTTTTTTTTTTTTTTTTTTTTTTTTTTTTTTTTTTTTTTTTTTTTTTTTTTTTTTTTTTTTTTTGTCTTTTTGAGACAGGGTCTCACTATGCAGTTCAGGCTGGCCTTAAGCTCACTTTGTAGCTCAGGCTGGTCTTGAACTCACAATAATCCTCCTGCCTCAGCCTCCCGAGTGCTGAGATTACAGACATGTGCCACCACGCCCGGCCCTCCTTACTCAGTTCTTGTACAGCTTCATTTCCATCCTTTTCCAAGTAATTTTCTGATAAATCAAGAATGCTCAGTTTGACCAAATTGTGTAGATTTTGAGCTGGAAAAATATAAATGTAAAAAAAACTTTAAGTTTCAGGGGACTATATGCATTTTTATTTATTTATTTATTTGGTACAGGGTCTCATTACACAGCTTGAATTCATAGTGATCCTCCTGTCTCAGCCTCCTCAGCTCTAGGATTACAGGTGTGCACCACCATGCTCAGTTCCAGTGGCCAGCACAGCATGGAGGACAAGGGTCAAACCCCAGGTCCTTCTGCTTGCCAGGCAGGCACCCAGATTGCTGAGCTATCTCCCCAGCCCTTATATGCATTTTCAAATATCCTTAGACGAGTTCCAGTGAGGGAGGGACAGGCCCAGGCCTGGCTCGCGGCCATAGCGGACACCCAGGTTTGAGTCAGCCCTCTATACCTTGTATGGAAATGTGCGCCTGCCTGAGGGATGGCCCTATGGCCTGCAGACCGCCTGAAGGACACTCCCTCTGCCCCGCCCCTTAAGAACCCTGTCACCTACTCCCTCCCACCTCAGTTTCTCTATATATACTACACCGCTTCTGCAATAAAATGAGATCTGCTCCATCAGCCAGTCTCCGTGGTTCTTCACGGCAGTCTACCTGCTGCGAGGCCCTGCCTCATTCCAGATCTTCTCTTCTTTGCTGATGGTAATGCAAGCTTTCACTTGACTAGGTCAACCTCATTATTACCAAAGGTACAGTACTCCATTAGGTGTAACCCACTATTCTTCTGACTATGACAGATTGGCCAGAGATCCATCGCCTGCCCTCCATTCTGCTTAATAAACTCTAGGTCATGTCCAGAAGGCAGCATAAGACAGTGCTGTGCTATCTCTGTGGGAGTCATCCAGTGTCTGCACACCGAGATGGTTGGATTAGGTGAACTGGGAAGCTGTTTCCAATTCACAAATGTGCCCTGGCATGCACAGGAAACAGCAGATTTCTTTTTTCTCCTCTTACGACTAAACCCAAGGCCCTGCACATGCTGGGCAAAAATCTTATCCCCAGCCTCTGTTTCTGTTTTGTTTTGGTTTTTGGCCAGCTCAGCCCACCCTGAGGGTGGGGCTGGCATAGTATGTGGTGCCTGGGATTGAACTGCAGTCCCCTGCCTAAGCCTGCCTAAGCAGTCGACTTAGATTGCTGAGTTATCTCACCTGCCCTCTTTGTTGGAACCAGGATTGAACTCAGGCCTTTGCACTTGCCAGACAAGCACTTATGCTACTGAGCCATTTGCCAGGCCGTTTTGTTTATTAAGCAAGACCAAAACCAACTTTGCTTTGTCTTTTCTTTTTTTTTTCAGGGCTTGAACTCAGGTCCTTGCTCCTGCCCGGGAAGCGCTTATTCCATTGAGCCATCTCCCCGGCCCCCCTGTCTTTTCTTTTTCTTTCTTTTTTGTCTTACTAGAGACTGAACGCACAGACTGACTGTACACTGAACTACATCCCCAGCCCTTTTTAAATTTTGAGGCACACTGTTAATGTCCTAAATGCCCAGGCTGGGCTCCAACTTGTAATCCTCATGCCTCAGCCTTTTAAGAATGCTGGGAATACAGGCATGCAGTGCCACACTCCGTGAGAAATGTACTTTAATGACAAAGATGAATCTGTTGAGGTGAAAAGCACAGAAAACTACTTTTCATGAAGTCATGCAGTGGCCTCGCTGTACCTAAGAAACTCTCCTTTCCACACTTCATGTGTTTTTCATATTTGCTTCACGAAGCTGAAGTTTTTCCTCTCTTGGTAGGAAAATCTCCTTTAAAAAAAAATCACACAAATCCCTAGTTCCACCAAAAAAAAAAAAAAAAAAAAAAAAAAATCACACACTGGGGGCTGGGGAGATGGCTCAGTGGAATAAGCGCTTCCCTGGCAAGCACAAGAGCCTGAGTTCAAGCCCTGGTTCCGCCAAAAAAAATCACAAATGGTTTTCATGAAAATGTACATTTGTTATTCTCATCTGTAAGTCAGGTTCACCATTTCTATGTTCCCAGTATTTGTCTAGCTCTTTCCTACCATGGAGTTCTCTACTTGTAAATTTATATTAACGGTTTCCTTAGAAATCTTTATGGAGCCAGGCAAGGTGGCGCGTGCCTATAATCACAGCACTTGGGAGGCTGAGGCAGGAGGAGCACCATGACTTTGATGCCAGCCTGATCTATATAAATAAATTTAAAACCAGCCCGCACTACACTGTGGGACCCTGCCTCAAAAAAAAAATCTTTATGGGCACTGAGCATATTTGTTTTTGTAGCTTTCTTTTGCTCACGATATAGCCCAGGCTGGCTTCAAACTCATGGTGATCCTCCTGCCTCAGCCTTTGGAGTGCTGAAATCACAGTGTGCACCACCAGGCCCAGCCTGCTAGCGGTTTGATCATCTCATTTTAAAAGGTTACATGTTTTTCCTAAGTCTAAATCTTTCAATAGTTTACTCAGAAATATAGAGAATTGCCCATACTTGGTATACATATCCTTTAGGAATTCAAAAAACACAGCTGTTATACATATAAACTCCATTTTAACAGGGCAGTAGGGTAGAATCTAAGGCCTGAGAAGATCTAAAGAGATCTTTACGTCTCTGCTTTACTGTCGTTTATCCATTCACCCAAATATTTACAGGCAGTAATTACATACAGGAAGTGTGGTAAATGTCAAGCAAGTTTTTTCCCCCCAAACAATATTTTCTTCATCTCCACTAGTATTTACAGCCTCCCAAGAGCTGGGTTACAGGTGCGCACCACCACGCCCAGTCTCAATTGCCTCTCAGCGTTCCCGTTCCGGGGGGTGGGGTTGGCACAGAGGCTGCACCTACGCCTGCTTGCAGGGGCTTTAATCCGCTCTGCTAAACTCTTTTAAAACAGGCTGGATACCACCCAGACGTCTTTGTTATGTTTTCTAGTTAAATTTGAATTAAAATTAAATTTCCTTCTCAGAAATTTAGCGTACATTGGTCTATAAGCGTCCCATGTTTCAGTTAACAAGAAATAGTTACCTAAGGACTGGCCAGATAAGTCAGTGGATCAGAGGGCCTGCTTAGGCGGACGCAGGGAAGAGGGGTTCGATCCCCTCACCTGCCATGCCGGCCCCGCCCCTGGAGCCCGCAGAGGCTAAGAATGAGACTGGGCATGGTGGCACGCCTGTAATCCCAGGTCTTGGGTGGCTGAAAAACAGAAAAGATCACTACAAGTCTGATCGGTGTAGTGAGACCCTATAGACCTTGCACTAAATACATTAAAAGAAAGAAAGAAAGAAAGAAAAGAAAAGAAAAGGAAAGGAAAGGAAAGGAAAGGAAAGGAAAGGAAAGGAAAGGAAAGAAAAGAAAAGAGAAAAGAAAAGAAAAGAAAAGAAAAGAAAAGAAAAGAAAAGAAAAGAAAAGAAAAGAAAAGAAAAGAAAAGAAAAGAGAAAAAAGAAAAGAGAAAAAAAATGGTTACCTAGAGTGCGCACAGACTTTGCAGTCAGGCAGCAGGAGACTAATTGTATTTCCTGGAGGTCCCGGGGTTCACCTGATAGGGACTCGACTATGTGATCCATCCCTTCTCCAATGTCAGACAACTGGGTCAAGCGAAATAAGCACAGTTCCTTCAGGTTTGTCAGCCCTTTAGCTGCAAAGAGATGGAAAGGAGATGCCTTAGGATGCCACGTTAATTTGATTATACAGAGATGAATGGACTGAAAAGAAAGCAAAGAAGAACTGAGCAAGACGCTCTGTGTTCACGTTCCAAAGGGTTATTTTTCTTTAGACTCACACTTTCCAGTATTCCAGACCATTCAAAAGCCACTTGCATGCAGATCACTCTCTTAATAGCATGACAAAAACTACAGGAGTTTTGTAGCCTAATCAATGGGGGCTCTTTCCATGACTCTTTAAATGAATGAAATCTTCTGAGAGCTCACACCCTTTAGTCCTCTAAAACTTTTAGGGTGAAGCTACATGCCGGGGACCACCCTATAGACTTACAACAAAGACTACACTGATGCGTAGCAAATTTGACCAGTTGAAAGATTTGTCTTACATCAACTGAAAACATCCTTAAACACCCTGATTCTTAGGTTTAAAGTTAATGTAGAGTGTAGAATTAATTAGGTATAGGGTTGGGGAGATGGCTCAGTGCAATAAGTGCTTCCCTGAGAAGTGCGACATGAGTTCAATCCCTGGTTCTGCCAAAAAAAAAAAAAAAAAAAAAAAAGCCTTTAGCCGAGCGTGGTAGCACAGGCCTGTAATCCCAGCGTTTGGGAGGCTGAGGCAGGAGGATTGTTGTGAGTTCGAGACCAGCCTGAACTAAAGTGAGCTCGAGGCCAGCCTGAACTGCACAGTGAGACCCTGTCTCAAAAAGACAAAAAAAAAAAAAAAAGAATTAATTAGGTATAGCTTTATGTCATTAAAACGTTTCTAGTCTAAATGTACTCAACACACTACATACTACTGCACAATAATGCTTTCATGCATAGCACATTATTGTTAATATAATTAGGCTAGTCTACTTAGGTTAAGATTTGATTTCTTAGGGCCGGCCAGGTAGCTCAGCAGACTAAAGCGCCTGCTTTGGCAGAGCACAGCCACTGGGGTTCAGTCCCTGGCATGTTGTCCCAGCCTCACCCCCAAGGTGCGCTGAGATTGAGACTTGAGACTGGGCGTGGTGGTGGCATGCCTGTAATCCCAGTGCCTGAGAGGCTGAAAACGGGAGAATCACTACAAGTCCAATCTACGTAGTAAGACCCTGTACACCCTGACCTAAATTCATTAAAAAAAAAAAAGAATTGATTTCTTAATAGCAGAATCAGACTGTCCTCGGGAGCTCCTTCTGACTTTTCCCATCAATTGGTGAGGTCCTGGACAAGTTAATAACCAGCCTAGGTCATGGCAGATGTTCTATAAGTGAATGAATGAATGAAGTAGATATTCTCAGGTCCCTTCCAGGTCTGTTATTCTTTAATAGTTTATTAAATACTGAATTAAAGTTACTGTTTACTTAGGAACTAAAAAAGGGAAGAGTTCAACCATGTTTTATTTATTTTTTGGCGGAACCGGGGATTGAACTCAGACCCTTGCACTTGCCATATAAGCACTTATTCTACTGAGCTATATCCCCAGCCCCTCAACCATGTTTTAATTTTAAAAAAGACAAACAAACAAACAAAACAAACAGTTGCTTTGTGGAAGGAAGCAGAATTTATAAAGAAGGCTAAAGGAAGAGAAGCATTTTATTGAGGTCTCAAGCAAAGGGAGAAAAAGAGGGAGGGAGGGAAGAGGGAGGGAGAGAAAAAAGGAAGGAAGGAAGGAAGGAAGGAAGGAAGGAAGGAAGGAAGGAAGGAAGGAGAGAGAGAGAGAGAGAAAGAAAGAAAGAAAGAAAGAAAGAAAGAAAGAAAGAAAGAAAGAAAGAAAGAAAGAAAGAAAGAAAGGCATGGTGGTACATGTCTGTAATCCCAGCACTTGGGAGACTGAGGCAGGAGGACATTGTGGGTTCGAGACTGGCCTATGCTACAGTGTGAACTGCACAGCCAGACCCTGTCTCAGACAAAACTAAACAGAAAGGTGACTAGTATAGGACTCTTAAGCTAACTATTCTTATTATCATAGTTACATTAATAAAAACATTACAGAAAACAAAAATCTGACCTAAGTTTACAGCGTCTTCTTCATTCATCTCGATGTTACCCAGTATCAGCTTCCTGAGGTTCTTCAAGTTACCCAAGCCATCAGTCAGGCCACCTGCCCAAAAGAAAACAATTAGATTGTGTAGAACTGACACAACTCTGTATATTACTATATCATTTATTGCCATTTCTATTACCAATCAGAAGATTGTAGTTATCACCCTAAACAGTAATGCTCGTGAAATTGACACAAAAATGTATTTCAAAATTTAATTTAATCTTGGTTTCTTTGAGACAGGATCTTGCCACGTAGTCCAGGAGGGCCATGAATTCACAATGTGGCATAGATTGAACTGACGAGGATCCTCTGGCCTTAGCTTCCCTAATGCTGGGATTATAGGCCTGTGTCACCATACCAGGCCAAAAAAAAAAAAGTATTTTTAAATCAGAAATATGTACAGTACTTAGCTATGAGCAGGTTCCACAAACAGAATGGAATTAGACTAGATGCTGAGAAGAGAAAGATAACAGAGAAATCCACATGTTGTGAAATAATCACTGCCTCTAATCGTGAGTCGAAGAGGAATTCTGGGAATTATACTGTACGTTGAAAGATACAAAGATAAATAATAAGGCTAGTAAGGCACCAAAGTACTTAGAAGGAGGTTTATAGCATTGAATAAACATGACAATAAGTGAGGAAAGGTCTCAAGTATATAACCTGAACTTAGTACACAGGAGATCTGGGGAGATAGCTCCCCAGCATAGGCACCTGCCTGGCAAGCCCAAGGTCCTGACTTTGATCCCCATACCAAAAAAAAAAACAAACATAAGAGATTCAGAAAGGAGAGTAAAATAAATCTAGGAAAAGGAAGAAAATAATAATAATAAATCAAAATCAATAAAGTTGTAAGCAATCAATAGAAAGCAATGAAACAAAAAGCTAGGTCTTTGGAAAGATCAATAAAATTGATAATAGTCTAGCAAGGATGACAAAGTAAAAAAAAAGGATACCCAAATTACTAACCTTAGAAATGAAAGATCAGTTATCATGACAGACCCTGTAGATTTCAAAGAATAAGTAGAAAATAATAGGACAAACTTACATAAATAAAATTGACATCTGGTATCCAGTTTCTCAAAAAACTAGTGCTAGTGGATTTAGCAAAGATGCAAAAATATGTCAAAATATCAAAATCAGTTGTAACTCTACATTCTAGCAATAAACTAGAAAACAAAACAAAAATTTAATACCATTTAAAATAGCTCCAGGAAGGGCTGGCCAACTAGCTCAGCGGATGAAAGCATCTGTGCTTAGGCAAACTCAGCAGCTGAGATTTGATCCAGGTCTGCTATGCCAGCCCTGCTACCCGGGGTGTGCTGAGACAGGGATTGAGACTAGGCATGGTGGGGGCACGATGGGGCTCATCTGTAATCCCAGCTCTTCGGAGGCTGAACACAGGACAATCACTGTGAGTCTGAGTAAGACCCTGTAGACCCTGTATTAAAATACTAAATAAATAAATTAATTTAATTTAATTTAATAGTTCCTGAGCTGGGGAGATAGTTCAGTGGTTTAAGCACCTGCTTGGCAAGCACAAGGTCCTGAGTCTGATCCAGGTACCAAAAACAATATATATATATATATATATATATATATATATATATATATATATATATATATATATCTCCCCAGCTGGGGACTTATGGCCCTTGCCTACAGGCCAGGGCTTGGGAGGCTGAAGCAAGAGACTGGCCATCAGTTCAAGGCCATCAAAACCACCCTGACCCACATAGTGAGACCCTGTCTGAAAGAAAACAAGATAAAATAAATAGCTCCAAAAAAATGTAAAAGTTGAATAAATCTAACAAAATAGGAAAGCTGTAGCAGCACATGGCTGTAACTCCAGTACTCTGAGACACTGTGGCGTGATTACAAGTTTGAGACCTGCATGGACAATGTATTTTTTTATTTTCTCTCTCTCTTTTTTTTCTTTTTCAGTACCAAGGATGGAATTCGGGCTTGCCAGGCAGGCACTTTTGCTAATGAGCTATCTCCCTGGCCCTTGGCAATTTAATAATTTAGCAAGAACCTTCTTCAAAATATAAAAAATAAGAAAAAGATTAGGAATGTAGCAAAGGCCTTGGTTCAATCTTAGTGCCATAAAAAATTAACACAATAGGGCCAGGGAGATAGCTCAGTAGAATAAGCACTTGCCTGGCAAGTGCAAGGTCCTGAGTTCAATCCCCGGTTCCGCAAAAAAAAAAAAAAAAAAAAAAAAATTAACACAATATATCCAGGATCTGTATCTGAAAACCACAAAACAATGATAAAGGAAAGCAAAATACATTTTAAAGAAACTATGCTCCTCTCTTGAAACTTTGGACAACTCAACATATAAAGATATTAGTCCAGGCGCGGTGGCACACGCCTGTAATCCCAGCACTAGGTAGACAGAAATCAGGAGGATCACTATGAGTCTGGACTGTGTAGTGAAATCCTGAATAAAAAAAAAAAAAAAAAAAAAAAAAAGATTAATTTCTCTAGATTACTTACTAATTTAAGTAGAAGTTTTGGGAGACATACACAGTGTGGTTTGAGAATTTATGTGAAAGGATAAGGGAACTATAAGAAAAACAACTTTTTTTTGGAAAAACAACTTTGAAAAAGAATTAAATTGGAAAAATAACTACCTAATTTATGACTTAGGACAGAGCTAAGACAAGGTGGCACTGGCAAGTGACAGAGCAGAACAGCTCACCAAAGAAAGGCCACAGATTTGTAGCTAAGGCACAGAGATAGCACAGGCAAGACACAGCATTCATTTCAGTAGCTAGGATAATCAGAAACCCTTGTCCAAGCAAATGGGCCTCAACCTAAAATTCACACCCTGCAGTGAATTTAGAAGAGGCATTAAGTGAAATAAAATCAGGCTTGGTAGGCCACTGAGTTTATATTTTAATTTAAAAAAATAAAATTCACACCTCGAACAAAATTAACTAAAAATGTTTCATAGACCTACATATAAAAGCAGGAAACTTTAAAAGACAGGAGACAAAGGGCCAGGGAGATAGCTCAGTAGAATAAGCACTTGCCTGGCAAGTACAAGGTCCTGAGTTCAATCCCTAGCACCGCAAAAAAAAAAAAAAAAAAATAATAATAATAATGATAAATAAATAAAAGACAGGAGACAGGGGCTGGGGAGATGGCTCAGTAGAATAGGTGCTTCCCTGGCATGTGCAAGGGCCTGAGTTCGATCTCTGGTCCCTCCAAAAAAAAAAGGGCAGGAGACAATTTTGATGGCCTGGGGTGAGGCAAAGATGTTTAGACATGAGACCAAAAGCATGATGCATAAAGGAAAAAATATCAATTGAACTTCAACTCAGATGTAAAGATGTAACTCAGCAGCAGGGGCTTGCCTGGCAAGTTCAAGGTCATGAGTTTGATTTTTCTTTTCTTTCTTTCTTTCTTTTTCTTTTCTTTTTTTTTTTTCTTTTTTTTTGTATTTTTGGGAAGGGTCCACAGAGTGTTCAAGGTCTCACTACTAGATCAGACTCCTAGTGATCTGCCTGTTTACAGCCTCCAAAAGCTGTAATTACCACCTCACCAAGTCTCATCTCCAACTCAGTGTACCCCAGGGGCAGGGCTGTTGTGGCAGGCCCTGAGGATTGAAACCCTGACACCTGCGCCTGTTTGCAGGTGCTTTAATCTGCTGAGCTATTTGGCTGGCCCTATGAGTTTGATTTTCAATACAAAAAATTAAAATTAAAAATTAAAATTTTTGCTTTAGAAAAGATGCAGTTAAAACTAGCTACCTCACTGGGAGAAAATATTTTCAAATCATTTGTCTGACTAAGGACTTGTATCAAAAATATAAGAACTCTGAAAGAAAAAGAAATAACCTGATTATAGTATGGGGAAAAGACTTGCAAGGAATCTTCACCCAAGTAAGATTAAGTGAGAACTTGAAATATCCTTTGCAAGCCGGGCATGGTGGCGCATGCCAGTAATTCTAGCACTAGGGATGCTGAGGCAGGAGGATTGTTGTGAGTTCAAGACCAGCCTGTGCTACAAAGTGAGCTTAAGGCCAGCCTGAACTGCACAGTGAGACCCTGTCTCAAAAAGACAAAAAAAAAAAAAAGAAAAGCCCTTTGCACATGCCATTACTGGCCTTGAACTCAGGAATGCTACTCCCACGGCTCCCCACCCCCCCTTTTGGCTTGTTTTTTTGTGGTAATATAAGCTAGAAGCCTGCTGTGGCAAGGGAGCAAAGAACAAAGAACAGAGTCTAAGGAAACCTGTTTTCCTTTTAAGTCCAGCAAGCTGGGACACAAGGTCACCAATAACAGCAAATCTTGGAGGCATCCTGTCTGTGCTTTGATCCTTCACATGGGAACTTGGTGTGGACACAGGAAGGCAATATAGGCAGTAGTTTGTTTTCACAAAATTAGTTATGCACATTCCTTAGCCTGCATTTAGCCCTCAATAAATGTGAGAAGTTTCTGTGGCTCAAGACTCATTTAGAGCAGGACAAAGCTCTAGGGTCCTCTCTGGTAGTATTAATCCATCTTCTTCCCATCCAAGTACTAACCAGGCCCGACCCTGCTTAGCTTCCGAGATCAGACGAGATCGGGCGCGTTCAGGGTGGTATGGCCGTAGACTAATCCATCTTCTTGTCATTTCTTTTGGCTCTAGGAATGGAACTCACCCCTTGTGCTCAGGCAGGTGCTGTGCCTCTGAGCTTTTGCTTGTTTTCTTTCTTTTTTGCTTTTTTTACTTGTTTTCTTAATGACAGGCATTTAGGGAGCGATGGAATTTCCAATTTTAGTATATGTGCTGCTGAAGCCAGCACAAGAAGGCATTTCTTTTGTGGTATCAGGGATCAAACTGCAGGCACTTTGGACCACTGCAATTTCTCACTGGCCCTTTTATTTCTTTAAATTTTTTTATGTATTTAATACATGGTCTACAGGGTCTCACTACTTGTATTGATTCTCTTGTTGTCAGTCTCCCCAGTGCTGGGATACAGGCCAGCCACCACACCCAGTGGGAGAGAAGGGATTTCAATGTACTGGTGATTTGCATTTCCCTGACAGGGAGATATTGAGGGTTTTTTTGTTTTTTTGTATTTACAAAAATATATGGTAAATTGGAATATATGGTAAATTGAAACAGTGAGAATTATTTCCATGACTGACCAAAATTTGGAAAAAACAGAGTTTATGAATAAAGCTGGCCATCAGATACTTACCAGGTTACAGATCTTAAATGTCTGGCCAACTTCCCGATGGCCAATGCCCAAAGCTAGAGCTTCCTTTGCTAAGAGAAAATTAACCCAGTGAGAGAGCCACCACCCTCTACAAAATAATTAAATTTAAAAAAAAAAAAATTGGGCTGGGGTTATAGATCAGTGATGCAGTGCCTGCCTGGCAAGTCCAAGGTCCTGATATTGAGTCTTGGTACCAAAACCAAAAATGTTTAAATGTATTATAGTAGAAATACATTGTTAATAATCCCCACCAAACACCTACCCCTGCACTTTGAACATAGGTATCCCATTCTTGTTCTTGTTCTTGTTTTGTGTTGTTTGAAAGCTACTCGCTATGTAGCTCAGGTTGGTCTTGAACTCTCTATGTTCCCTTGGTGGGCCTCATAGCAAGCCTTCTGTCTGAACCTCCCCCGTGCTGGGATTCCGGGCATGCGCCACCATGAGCAGTCCACCCATCCCATCGCCGCCACTTTCAGAAGCAGTTCTGAAAATCCTCTTCTGTGAAGCATGATGAGACACACAGGGAATGCTGCTGCACGCCATCCAGTGGCAAGGCGGGCTGGTGGGAGCATCCCAGCTCCCGGGACCCGGAGCCCGGCAACCCAGGCTCTTCTCCACGGTCAAAACGAGCATGAACGGTAAAGGTTCTGAATCGATTCAGTACGTCAAGGTGGCCATGACAGTGTAACTATACACAATCACAAAGAGGACTTCCAGAAAGGACTTCAGAAAGTGGCAAGAACGTGGGAAAAGTGAGGGTGATCAATGGTAATGTATCTTTTACAGTAATTTTTTTTTTTTTTTTTTTTTTTTGTGGAATTGGGAATTGAACTCAGGCCCTTGTGCTTGCCAGGCAAGTGCTTATTCTATTGAGCCATCTCCCCAGCCCCTCTAGTAATTTTTTTTGAGATAGAGTCTCATTAATGTAGTTCTGACTGGCCTTGAACTTGCTTATGTAGCCCAGGCTGGCTTCAAACTCAGTGATCCTCCTGTCTCAGCCTCTTGAATGCTGGTTTATATGTGTGCGCCACCACAGCTGGCTATAATTTAAAACATTTAAACATCTATCATATTTTTTTCATTTGTGTATTTGGTACAGGATCTCACTATGCAGCTTGGACTTGTAGTGATCCTCCTGTCTCAGCCTCCCCAGTGCTGGGATTACAGGCCTGTACCACCATGCCTGGACTAAGTCACTGACTCAGTGTGCCCCAGGGGTGGGGCTGCAACAAGCGGAATGGAACAGGAGATCAAATCCCTGTTCCTGCACTTGCCAAAGCAGGCACTTAGTCCCCTGTGAGCTATCTTGCAGGCCCTTTTATCTTTTTTTTTTTTTTTTTAATCACACTTCCCTGTTTTCTTTCTTTCTTTTCTTTTTTTGACAGAACCGGGGATTGAACTCCAGACACTTGCACTTGTCAGGCAAGTGTTTATTCTACTGAGCCATCTCCCTGGCCCACTAGCACACCTCATATGGCCATTTGTACTTTTTCTTTTTAGAAGTAAATCTGTTCAATCACTGGAGCTTTCCTACACACAAATAATGAACTCACTGAGAAAAAAGATCACGAAAAACAGTCTGTTATGGTTTGTGTCTGGGTGTCCCCCAAAGCCTTATGTAATCACAGGGTGCAGGCTTTTCAGATGGGGCCGGATCTACAGTTTGTGATTGGTTCATTCCTAGTGCTGGGATTGGCAGTGTTAGTGATACGTCTGTCCTGGGCGTGCAGCCTGCTTACAGTATAAGGGAGAGACAAAGGCTTGCTCCATCACCTTTTTCTTTGCCTTTGCTGTCTTCTACCATCATGAACTGTTGCCCCTCTGCCCCACACCCTGCCTTGGAGCCAGCCATGCATCGACTGAAACCTCTACAAACTGCAAGCTAAATAAGCTTTTCCTGGGGGGCTGGGGAGATGGCTCAGTGGAATAAGTGCTTCCTTGGCAAGCACAAGGGCCTGAGTTCAATCCCTGGTTCAAAAAAAAAAAAACCTTTTCCTTCCTTAATCTAGGGCATCAGGTATTTTATCTCAGCAATGAGAAAAAAGTAGCTAAGGCACAATCTTATTCATCATAGGCTCAAAAAATTTAAAGCACCTAAGACTAAACCTAGTTAAAGAGGCCTGCAGTGGAAATTATAAAACACAGAAGAAAGAAACAGAAGACATTAGTGGATGGAAGGACCATCCACATTGATGGAAAAATTGAGAATTAATATTATTAAAATGTCCACACTACTGAAAATGATTACTGATTTAATACAATCATCACCCAAATACCAGTGATATACTGATGAGGGAGGTGCTATGATCACACACAAAAAGACATTCTTTGCTGATAGCTCAGTGGCATAAGAACCTGCCTGGCAAGCACAAAGTCCCAAGTTCAATCCCGTAACAAAAATGAAAACAAAAAAAATCTTCCCAGACCTAGGAAAAAACAGTACTAAAATTTATATAGCAGCATGAAATAATTTAAATAACCAAAGCAATGCTGAACAAAGAGAACAATGCTGAGGGCCAGCCAGATAGCTCAGAAGTCTAAAGTAACTGCTTAGGCAGGCATAGGGACTGGGGTTTGATCCCTGGCCTGCCATGCCAGTCCCACCCTAGGGTGCACTGAGATGGCGACTGAGACTGGGCATGGTGGCGCACGCCTCTTGGGAGGCTGTAAACAGGTGGGTCACTGTTAGTCCAGTCTAGTAGTGAGACCCTGAACACCCTGTAGTCCCTTCCCTAAAAGAAAAAAGAAAAGAAAATAAATCAGTGTGAGAACATTTGAACAGTACTATCAAGCAAAGGGATCTGACTGACATTGACTCCCACTCAGAGCAGCAGAATGCACACTCTCTTCAAGTGTGCATAGAACATATACAGCAAAAGATCACTTACTTTCTGGACCATAAAAGAGGTCTTAGTAACATTTTAGAAACATGATATAGATCATAATGCTGCTTGAACAAGCAAACAACTATGTCCAAAATATGAGTACTGGTCATTTCTTCATGGCCCCAGTTGGAGTCCCTAAATCGAATGCCACAGACCTTTGTTCCTGGCCTGGCTTATCAGTTGAATATGCTCAAGTAGAAGACAAAGTTATTTTTTCTCTTATTGGTAACAATAGCATTACATGCAAGTCATTTTAAAGGATCTTTAATAGTACAAGACCTTTTTCATTCATCCATCCAGTGGCGTGGGTCTTCCCATGTTCCCCAAGCTGGCCTTAATCTCCTGGACTTACGCAATCCCTTGGTGTAGCCTCCTGAGCAGCTGGGACGACAGGTGCATACTACCCTACCCCGATCCAATTTTGATAAACAGTAAAGAAAACATTCAGATCTGTTGTGCATAACCAAAACTGGTTCAGCAAGACTTCAAAGTACACTGCTTTTTACATTCTTTAGTGAACAATTAGATAGTTTTTATACTCATCTGAGTTTCCATTTACAGTTAGGTTAATAGTTGAAAGATTTTTTTTTTAAGTTTTTGAAAAAAATACTGACACTAAGTAGAAATTGTGGGGTTTTCCCCTGTCCCTTTTTTTTTTCTCAGTGCTGAGAATCAAATCCAACACCTCATATGTGGTAGTCAAGAGTTTTATACTGGGGGCTGGGGAGATGGCTCAGTGGAACAAGCACTTCCTTGGCAAGCGCAAAGACCTGAGTTCAATCTCCAGTTCCACCAAACAACAACAAAAAAGAGTTGCTAGGACAGATCTGGCTTTCCTCCTGTGACTATTTTTTTTTTTTTTTTTTTTTTTTTTGGCAGAATCAGGGATTGAACTTAGGCCCTTATACTTGCCAGGCAAGCACTTATTCTTCTGAGCCATCTCCTCAGTGCCCCTCCTATGATATTTAACCTTGCTTGTCAAATTACCTGGCTTAAGTCGGGCATGGTGGCACATGCCTGTAATCCCAGCACTCGGGAGGCTGAGGCAGGAGGATTGTTGTGAGTTCAAGACTAGCCTGAACTACAAAGTGAGCTTAAGGCCAGCCTGAACTGCATAGTGAGACCCTATCTCAAAA
>PVKA01013518.1:35592-54979 GCA_004027165.1 Ctenomys sociabilis | reverse complement strand
GATTTCACAAACCAATCATAATTATACACGTGGCCGATTACTATTGGTAGATCTTACAGCAATGGCGGGCTTATTCTAAATAAGGGAGAGGTTGGTACAGCAACAAGAACCAGGAAGCCGGATATGGGCGCCATCTTTGCAGACACGATGGGCGGGGGAGCGAGGAGCGGGCGCCATCTTGGCTCGGCTCCCAACAGAGGAATGCTACTGACTTTTGAGCATTGACTTTGTATCCTGCTATGGTACTGAATCTGCATATTAATTATAGGAGCTTCTTGGGGGAGTTTTTTGGAACTTCTAAGTAAAGTATTATGTCACCTGCAAATAATGATAATTTGACTTCTTTGACTTCTTCTTTACCTATTCTTATTCCTTTTATTTCTCTCTCTTGTCAAATGGCTCTAGTTAATGATTTCTGAACTACATTAAATAGGAAGGGTGATAGAGGACATTCTTGTCTTGTACCAGCTCTAAGAGTATAAGATTTTAGCATTTCCCCATTTAGAACTATGCTAGCCATAAGGTTTTTTCATTAATGGCTTTCATCATACTGAAATAGAGGCCTTTCTATTCCAATTTTCTGTAGGACTTTGAGCATGAATGAGTGTTGGACTTTGTCATAACCCTTTTCTGCATCAATTGAGAGGATCATGTGCTTTTTAGTTTTCCTTCTATTGATGTAGTGTATTTCATTTATAGATTTTCAAATATTGAACCATTCTTGCATCCCTGGCATGAATCCTACCTGGTCATGTTGTATGATCTTCTTGATGATTTGATGTACTCTCTTAGCTAGAATTTTATTGAGAATTTTTGCATGTATGTTCATGAGGGAGATTGGCCTGTAGTTCTCTTTGTAGTTGCATTTTTCCCTGGTGTTGGTATCAGTATAATATTTGACACCAGGAACAATTTTGGGAGGATTGCTTCCTTTCCAGTTTCCTTTCCAGGAGTTTGAGGATAACAGGGCATATATTTTCCATAAGTTTCTTGTAGAATTCATCTGCAAATCCATCAGATCCTGGACTTTTCTTTGTCTGTAGTTGTTTTTATTACATCTCATATTGCTTTGGCTGTTACTTGGGCTATTGAGAATCATTATATCTTGTTGATTCAGTTTTGGTAATTTGTACCTTTGGAGGGATCTGTCCATTTTGTCTATGCCTTCTATTCTGTGAGAGTAAAGATTTTTAAAGTAGCAATTGATAATCTGCTTAATTTCCACTGGGTCTGTGGTGATTACACCCTTTTCATTTCCTATTGCTTGTATTTGAATACTTTCTTTCCTCTTATTGATGAGGTTAGCTAGTGGTTTATCAACTTTATTTAGTCTTTCAAAGAACCATCTTTTTGATTTGCTGATTCTTTGAACTGTTTTCTTCATCTCAATTGAATTAATTTCTGCTCTAAATCTTTATAATTTATTCTTTTCTTTGGCCTCCGGGTTTGGTTTGCTCTTCATTTTCTAGATGCTGGAAGTGTAACATTAGGGTGTTTATTTGTTCCTGTTCTGCTTTCCTAATGTTTGAGTTCATAGCTATGATTTTCCCTCTGAGAACTACTTTCATCACATCCCATAAATTCCAGTAAGTTGTGGTTGAATTTTCATTGAATTGTCAATATTGTATAATTTCTTGTCTAATTTCATCTGTGACCCATTGATTACTGAGTAGGGTGTTGTTTAATTTCTATGAATTTAGCGGAGTTTTCTGGTTTCTTTTGTCATTTATTTCCAGTCTTATTGCACTGTGGTCAGATAATATGCATGGGATAATTTCTGTTTTCTTGCATATGCTTAAGCATGACCTATGCACCAGTATGTGATCTATTTTAGAGAATGACCCATGTGCAGCTGAAAAAATGTATAATCGGCTCAGTTTGGGTGGAACACACTGTTTATGTCCATAAGTTCATTTATTTCAAGCTCTTGTTCAGTTCTGTTACTTCTTTGCTAATTTTTTTTTTGTCTGGTTGACCTATCTTTTTGTAATAAGTGAGCATTGAGCTCTCCTGTTAAGATTGTGGTCTTGGATATTAGATTTTTCTTGTCCATTAAAATTTGTTTTATACAGTTGAGTCCTCATATTTGGTGCATGCATATTTATGAGTGTTACCTCTTCTGCTTGAATTTTTCCCCTGGCCAGTGTATAGTGACCTTCTTTATTTTGCTTGATCATTCTCGGTTTGAAGATAAGACTGTTTGATAACAGGATTGTTACCCCTGCTTTTTTCTGATGTACTTGGGTGTATATTATTGTTTTCCATTCTTTGACTTTAAGCCTATGAGTTTCTTTTTGATTTAAGTGTGTTTCTTGTGTACATCATATTGTTGGATTTTGTTTCCTAATCCACCTCCTTCTCTTGGTTGGTGAATTGAGTCCATTTACATTGATTGTTATAACTGAGATGTGTTGACTTATGATTGACATGTTACTTACCTGCTGTTGTTTACTCCTTTTTGTCCTGTGTTTAATTGTTTGCCCTATTTAGTAGATGTCTTCTATTCCTATTGGTGGTGTTCAGATCATTTTGGTCTCTCTCTGGAACATCTATCAGTAGTCTATGTAAGGTTGGCATTGTCATCATGAAATTCTTTAGTTGTCCTTTGTCATGGAAGTATTTCACTTCTCCATCAAACTTGAAAGAGTGTTTTGCAAGGTATAGTAGTCTGGGCTGGAATTTGTTTTCATGGAGGATTTGAAGCACTGTGTTCCATGCTCTTCTTGCCATCATGGTTTGTGAAGAAAAGTTGGCCATAATCCTGATGGGTTTTCCTTTTATGTAATCTGCTTATTTTCTCTAGCGGCTTTGAGTATGTTATTTCTGTCCTGGATTTCTGGGATCTTGTCTAGTACATGTCTTGCCGTGTTTTTCATTGGGTTGAAGTTATTTGGTATTCTGAATCCTTAGGTTATGTGAATGTCCTATTGTTTCCTCATATTTGGAAAGTTCCTGCTATTACTTCTGCCCATATTCTTTTTATCTCATTTGTATTGACTCCATCTTTCTCAGTGATGCCTATTAGTCTCACATTATTTATGTTTGCAACGTCTTCAAGTTGATGAATTGTTTTTTCGTGCATGCTAGTAGTATTTAAGAGATCTTTTCTTACATTTTCTCTAGCTGCACCAGTGTCTTCAATATGTGACACTCTGTCTTCACTTTCACTCAAATGGTTTTGTAGGCTTATGGTTGAGATTGTAAATTCTTCTATATCTGTTTGAGTCTGTTTCTTGAGATCTATTTCTTTCCTGTATTGCTCATTGCAGGAGTCCATCATTTTTCTAATCTCTATTTTTTTTTATCAATGTCTTGTTTAGAAATGGCTTTTAATTATTTTGCTGCAGTTTTTCAGGTTGCATTTCCTCCATATGTTTCTGTATTTGATTCTTTACTTCAGATGCTATGAATTCAGAGATTTCTTTTTTTACTACAGAAATTAATTCTGCTTTAAGTTCCTCTATACCTTTCTGCTGTTGAAGCTATTAATTCATACATTTCGGCTGAGCTAGGGTCCTCTGAACTTGCTTTGTGTGGGCACTGGGTTACCTCCTTATTTTTGTCCATTTGATTCTTTACTTCAGATGCTATGAGTTCAAAATTTTCTTTTTTTGTTCAAGAAATTAATTCTGCTCTGAGCTCCTCTGTACCATTCTGCTGTTGTTTCTTTATTTATGATGCTATTAATTCATACATTTCAGCTGAGCTAGTGTCCTCTGCACTTGTTCTTGGTGGTCTCAAGGCCTTAGAGTGCATTTTGCTCCTTGTCTTTGTCATTTTGTACAGTTCTGATTTCTGACCATCCATGTAGAGCTTTGGTGCACTTATAACCTTAGCATCTACTGAAGTTCAGGTACAGATCTATTAAGTTTGAGTTTATCCAGTTATTACTGGCTTGGATTTCACTCTTCTGTTAATCTCATTCTTGCTGCAGCCCTTTGAAGTGAACCTGTGGTGATCCTCTGATTTTCCTGTGGTCCAGGGTGCTCAGTTGACTGCAGAAGCTCTCCCACACACTAGCTGGACCTTGGCTTTGAGTGAATGGGAGGGGTGGAGTTTTCCCCAGAGAGCTGCGCTGAAAGGTTCCCAAGAATGCAGTGAAGGACTCACTAGGGGCTGGCCTGGACTTGATCTACCAGAGTAAGGGAGAGCAGGAATGAGATTAACAATAGAATTAACCCCTATTCTCCCTGGGCCTAAGCTTGTACCAGATGGGAGGGCTGGAGGTTTCCCAAGAAAGCATGAGAGCAGGGCAGAAAAGGTCGGAGAATGTGGCTTCTAAAGTTGAAGCTCTCCCTGTACTAATGAATAACGCTATGCAAATCATTCTCCCTATGCAGAATATTACTTCTCAACCTGAAATAGTAGTTCAAAACAATTCAAGAAATCTATAGGCTGAGCTTCTTGCCTCAGTATCCACCAATAAGTGCTAAGGCAAAATCACCTATGGTAGTCAGTGTTACAACAAGGTTATGTAACTCAGGCGGTTTTGAGGATGGAGTTGATTTTTTACTTTTGAGGGGTTTGTACCTAGGGATGGTGGCTGGATAGAAGTGGGTGTGTTCTAGGGTAGAAGCTAAGGGCAGTGTGACTTCTGCCTGCAGCACTGTTTATGTTCATCATCCATATAAAATGAAGCTAAGTAAATATTATTTCACTTCTTACTTTCTTCTATATTTTCATTTTTATTAACACATATTTCCATTAAAGACTAATTACATTGTTTTTTGAGAATTGGTGCATGCATACAACATATCTTCTCCTTGCCAACAGCAAATTTATTCATTTATTTTTATTTGAAGTCTTTTATCAGGGACCGAGGAGATGGCTCAGTAGAATAAGCGCTTCGCTAGCAAGCACAAGGGCCTCTGTTCAATCCCGGTTCTACCAAAAATGAAACAATAAAAAAATAGTCTTTATCAAGTCAAATAGTATAAACACAGCTCAATAGCAAGGCTAAAAGACCAATGAACTTTTTCATCCATTTCCATGTTCCTGAGTTAAGTGTCCTATTAATTTTATTAATACTTTTTATAAAATGTATTCAGACATATGAACTTTCAGATTTCACAGAAATTTCCAAACTTCAGTTTGAATAATACTTTTGTTACTGTTCTAAATTTGACATTGATATTAATATGTTGTTTTTTATTCACTGAATTAGAGTCCAAGTACTTTTCTAAGCATATAAAAATATTCTTATTAGTTATTTCATTCTAGTACTATTGAATTATAATGACAGCAATTTATATTCTGTGTCACTCTGAAAAATACTGGAGATTTTGCCCACCAAACATTAAAGGTGTATGTTTATTGCTTCTTTGAAAAGTGAAATATTTGGGTTTTTTTAAATTTATTTTATTGAAGAATAAATATCAATGAGACAGTTTCAAGACAAATTAACAGGACAGATTCGATAAATTAATACATTGCAAACTGTTTTCATAATGTTTTAGTATCGTACAAGGTGCACACATCATATTATACTTACATACATTATTATAGCAAATGTCTCTAATCAGTGAATTAAGACAGTATAGCTGTATACTTATTTTTTAATAGTTGGATTAAATCACCGATTCAATAATTAATGCTTTCTACCTTGTTATTTTCCTAGTGGTTGTCCATAGTACTAGAATCTGACATAATATCTTGTCCAACCACTACTGGTGCAAACCTTGCTTCTCATAAAATTATGCAGAAGCATGGCATATTTACCGTAACTGTACTGTTTACACACACACACATCATGGTTCTTCCTTTATATACCCCTTTTTGGTCTACACCTGTCAGAGATGGGCACTCCATTGTCATTCAACCAATTTAGGTGCCTGAACTCGGCCACACAATCCAACACAGTGTAGCATTCCACAATAATAGTGAGTTATCTGAAGAAGTTGTTGACTGTAGCCATTTACAACTCAACTTATTATTATGGCCCCACATTATATACCTCATTTTTATACATTTCTGCTGGATGGTTAAGACCGAGATAGAGCAAGACCTATATACCAAAACATGTAGCTTTGTTTCTGATGAGGTGAGTGAAGTCCTCTCAGTGTTTATCTTGTAATCCTGTATCTTACTTTGTAGATCCTGTCTGTGTCAGCCATGTGGATGAGTCATGGCCAATGCTTGACCAGTTTGCTCTCTGTGAGAGCCTGACAGAAAGTTTTCTCTCCATGTGACTCTGTCCAGGCACACTATAGATCATCAATCTCTTTCCTCTATGACTCCATAATCTCCTTGATCAGAAAATTTGGGGCACAACTGAGTTTCATGATGTTACAGTACAGTTTCACCTGTTTCCTGAGTCTTCACTTACCTTGAAAGACTAGGGCCAAAATGTTGGCTGGCCTTGTGGCTTTTCTATTTCTCCAATTTTTGATCTGCAAACTTCGGTTGTTAACCATCCAGAAGAAAAGCTGACTAGTACCCTGCAGCATATGCTGTTCAGTTTGCCCTATCAATTCATTTTAGTTGTTGTTGTACATTTCTATTTGTATTTCTTCTTTTGACTTCTTATACTAGGGAGACTATGCGATATTTGCATATGTGTGTCTGATTTATTTCACTTACGAGTATATGTTCAAGTGGCATCCACTTCAATATAAATGCTTCAAATTTATCATTCTTTATAGCTGAGTAATACTCAATTATATACAAATACCACAACTTTTTCAACCATTCCTCATGTGACAAACATCTTGGTTGTTTCCAAGATTTTGCTATTACAAATTGTGCTGCTATAAACATAGGTACACACATATCACTGTGATATAATGTTTTCAGTTCCTCTGGAAATATTCCCAGTAGGGGGATAGCCAGCTTGAATAAGATTTCCAGTTGAAAAGTGAACTATTGTTTGAAATGATTTTAGCCTCCTGATTGTAAAAGACTAAAGCTATTAATTTAAACTTATTTATTTTATTCACAAACTGTTCATTCATAGCAATAAATTCTATTTGCTGTCTCAGTGTTCGAAATATTTTAAAATCTTACTGTACATAAATTTGGTATGTTCTATATTTTGAATAATTTTGATTATGTTTTTCTATATTTTCCAGTGTTAGAGATTAAACCAAGAGTTTTATACTATACTACATCTTTACCCTCTTTATTTTTACTTTTTATTTTAATCTATCCTTTATTTTACTATACGCATTCATGTATTTTCCAGATTTGACTGAAATTTTGAAAGCTTAATTTAAGTAGTTCTTTTTCTTATTTCTAAATTTCACATAAACATTAATGCATATGTTTTAATTCATTGATTTGGAATACTATTTCCTTTCCAAAGTTGGAAAATATTATCTTATATTATTTCATTAACTATTATTGCATTGTGGTAAAAAAAAAAAAAAAGTTTTTAATTACAATTTTTAAAGTAATATGCAAAAGTGAAATGTTTCTTTTAAATGAGAGTACAATCTGTGTTGGGAAATGACTCTACACATATCTATTAAGCCAGTTAGCTGTGTTTTCACTTTCTGCTTATAGTTACTAATTCTGAATGATCTGCTAGCTTGTAAAATAGACCAGCTGACCGGGCGTGGTGGCGCATGCCTGTAATCCCAGCACTAGGGAGGCTGAGGCAGGAGGATTGTTGTGAGTTCGAGACCAGCCTGAGCTACAAAGTGAGCTTAAGGCCAGCCTGAACTGCACAGTGAGACCCTGTCTCAAAAAAGACAAAAAAAAAAAAAAAAAAAAAAAAAAAAAAAAAAAAAAAAAATAGACCAGCTGTTTGCTATACTTGGATTCAGGATGTTCTCCAGTTTTTAAAAATAATATTTATTTTGGGAGTACATATATGTGTGTATATTGAAGGGGGGCATTAGTAGAAAGTGCATCAAAGGCTTCATGATGAACTATAGGTCACCCCACCAACTTCTGAAATTTTGATTAAATTTCTCAATATGTTGCTGAAACTAATATTAAACTTGTGACTTTCTTCTTTCCACCTCCCAGGTAGCCATATTTGTAGGTACAAGTGGCCCATACAGTTATGTCTTTTTTATTAATTTAAACATTCATCTTTACATATTGCTATACTTAACTTTAAAATATTTATTTTGATAGTAGTATTGCTCCACAAGCTCACATTTGACATATTAGTTACAAATTCAACTTCATAGGAAGAAGCTAAATAAATGTATAAAATGTTCATGATTTAATGAAATAAAAGTTTACCTATAAAGACATCCAATGTTAGCGCTAGTGCAATAGCTCAACAAACTGGCAAATTTTTCAACAACAAATCTTCAAATCTTTAGTAGTGAGTTGTCATGTATGAGCAAATAGAAAATAATGAAGAAGAAAAGGACAGACCAAATAAACTAGGAATGATTCCTTTAATAATTTATCTAAATTATATGCGACTTGACATCTGAGGGGATAACTCAATTCTTATTTTTTTTAAATACTGTGACTAAGGTCAGGCAACAAAGCAACAGAATTGTGGATGAATTTAATGCTGTCTTTATGGAAAAGTTGTATCCCAAATATAAATTCAAATTAAGTCATATTCATATACTCTACCATAGGCAAGTCCCTTTTATAACTTAGTTTTGGAGTGACAGCAGAATTCTAGCCTGCATGCAAATATGTATTTTCTTTCACACCATGCATTTTTTTGCTTTGTTTTGATTCCCTATATTTTGTTCCCATCTACTTTAGTTACATGGTAGTAAAATTTTAGAACTCAAAACGAGGACCATAGAGTGATTGTCTTAATCATTTGCTGAAACTTTGTTATATGTAGAATCACTGACACTAAAGATTTAATTTTTAGTGCCAAATTTGTGTAGGAAGAACACCAAACTTTCCTCCCAGAAGTGGTCAAGTTTATCTTAGGAACTCCAAGAAGGCATTACATACATTGCTATTCATAACTAAAACCTATATATAGCAAACTTTATAATTCAGTGTCATAAGCATGTACAATGTGGGCACAAGGACACACACACACACACACACCTCTTGTGAATGGAAAAATATTACTGTCCTATAATCTCTAGAATGCAAGAATGTGTTTCAAGCATGGAACATAGGAGTAAATAACCCTTCCTACTTCTTCATGATTTTTAGCACAGTTTTAATAATTTTGAAACATATCCTTCATTCTAAGACCTGTCATAATTATGGTCTTGACTTGAGGTATTGCTTAAGTATTAATTATTTAAAATGATAAACAATTTAGTGTTTTTAACCATTTAATATCAGTATATGTGTGGAGTTAAGACTTCTCCAGATCAAAATACCCTCTTTCCTTGTCATCTATTAATTCTTTAATTTTTTAAAAATTTATTACTACTTGCCTGCACTATATGCATTTCATAATCATCTCGTGGAACAGGCACATGCATACAATAGAGTTTGTTTCTTTTTCTGTAATAACCTTCAACCTCCCCTCCACTCTCCCTCTAATGAACCTTTCCTACTCTTCCACATTCATTGAGATAATTAGGATACTCTACATGACATATCTTCACTCTACCTGGAAAATGTAATGTTAAATGAAATAAATGAGACACAGAAGCTTAAATACTACTAACTTGAGTCAGGCAAAGTACAAACAAAAAAAATATTTCATTTTGGTGACATAATTTTTTTAATAATAATATGTTAAAATGAATCTCAAGATGGACACTGTATTTTTCCAAGTTTGTAACTTTTTATGAGCAAACATGGGAGTCAGCCAGCCAGAGCAGAAAACCAGATTTTCTTACTGATGCAACTCTGATATAGAACTTAGTTTTGCAACTGTTCTGTGGTTGGGAATGGACAACAGTAAACTTCAGAGGAAAGAAACATCCTTTTGAATGATCTTTGGGAGAAATATGTATAGTAACCACGGGAAGTATTTCTCCTTTTTCATGTCTAGCACAAGAAAGATTAAGATTATTAATAACTAATTTAAACATGTGTTATTTATACTTAAAAGATATTTTTCATGGTTGTGGCTACACTAATGGGGAGAGTGATCACTTAGAATGAACCAGGACCTGGATTTAATCCCAGTAACTAAAAAAACCCTACTTATGAGAATTTCCACTTAGATATAAAAATGTAGGATATAAAAGAACAAAACGTAATTTCCTGCAACCACTAAAAAGAAAAAGTTGGGCTAAAGTTTTACTTTAAATTTATCAGCTTTACAAATAAAAATAGTCTAGGAGAACTGAAATCTAATAGAATACAGTTTTCCTAAATCAAGTTATCTATGTTTTCAGTGCAATCCCTATCAAATCCTAGTAGGTCACACATCTTTCTAAATTCATCATACATAGAAATGCAATGCCAAATAAAATTTTCAAAAAAATATATAATTGGAAGATTGTAGTTTGTGATTTTAAACTTTAATTACAAAGCTTTGTTAACTAAAATAACATAGAACTCAAATTATCATATATATTTTTTTCCCCAAAGTAACACACTGAGAATCTATTGTTATGATGCAGCAGTGAGGATACACTATGAAAGGATTAAAACATTGTTACAAATGAAATTTATTTATTCAGCCGATGGATGACAATCCCACACGAAGTCAGAAAATGTTGAACCTGATGTTTTGTTTTCCGGAGTTTTTATCCTTTACAGGTTTCTATGATGCCCACAGTACCTCCTCTTGGAAGTGAACAGTAATTCACAAGTGCAGGTCTTTCCCATCACAAGATTGACATTTGCCAGTGGTTGTCAGGGAAGATGGGATTCAATTTTAGCTTGACCCACAGACTGTCTTATCTGTTCCTCTACATAACTTGCTCCTCTTTGTGTGAGTCTATGGCTAAGAAAGTCAAGAGTTAGGAGCAAGTTTATCTAAGTTTAAGTGCCTTCTTCAATGAAGTTAGAAGGAAACAAGATGAACTCTCTTCTGGCATGTCACTAGAAATAAAAGTATTCAAGATGCAATGATTTTGAAAAAGGTATCCAGACAAATCAACGAGAAATGATTCATGTTCTTAATAAATGATGCTTAGAAACCTGATAATTTATACATATTACAATTCATCTAGATGTTCATTTAATACACAAAAGCTAATTCAAAATTGATATGACACTTAAACACAAAATTGAGAACTACAAAAAATTTTTAAGAAAACAAGAACTTGAATTAGGCTGATCTCTTTCATATAATGCTTGGTACACATTCATAGAATTTAAAAATGCATAAATTGTACTGTACAAATATTTAATAATCTCCCTGATTATGATACTATTCAGCTATATTAATTAAGTATATTCTGCTTTCTTATACAACCAAACTATTGGATGAAATAGCAAACACACTGACAGACCCATTTATTTCTGGTCATTTCATTTTCAAAGAACACATCCAGACTATTTCACTGTAAATAAAATTTCTATTGAAAAAATTATTGCTACTAGGTAGAATGTCAAAAATTTACTGTACAGGGCATGCCAGATAGCTCAGCAGACTAAAGCGCCTGCTCAGGCAAAGTGCAAGAGCTGTACCTGCCCCCAGGTGTGCTGAGACAGCAATTGGGACTGGGTGTGGTGGGGCACAACTATAATCCAAGTACCTGGGAGGCTGAAAGCAAGAGGATCAGTATGCGTCTGATCTGTATAGTGAGAGCCTGTAAACTCTGTACTAAATACATTAAAAAAATTACTGTACAAAATGTGAAATATTAATCTGAACTGATAATAAACCCAATAAAAATATAAGATGGTAATATTTCTAGAAAAAATGAGTAATATTAGTGTGTGTGTGTGTGTGTGTGTGTGTGTGTGTGTGTGTGTGTGTGTGTGTTTTCTCTTTGAGACAGGGTCTCCTACACAGTTCAGGCTGGCCTTAAGCTCACTTTGTAGCTCAGGCTGGTCTCTAACTCACAACAATCATCCTGCCTTAGCCTCCCAAGTGCTGGGATTACAGGTATGCGCCACTCGCTGGGCGAGTAATATTATTATAACATTCAAAGTTGGAAAGACTTCTCAGCTTTGACATACACAAAAAAATAAGAGTAATAAATGTAACTGTGATGAAATTGTATTGATATAAATAACATTAATAAAAAGGAAAACAGACTTCAAGAAAAACTATTAGATAGATAGATAGATAGATAGACAGACAGACAGACAGACAGACAGACAGACAGACAGACAGACAGACAGACAGACAGACAGACAGATAGATAGATAGATAGATAGATAGATAGATAGATAGATGGATAGATGGATGGATGGATGGATGGATGGATGGATGGATGGATGGATGGATGGATGGATGGATAGATAGATAGATAGATAGATAGATAGATAGATAGATAGATAGATAGATAGATAGATAGATAGATAATGACAAATGACAATGGAAACATTTTTATGCATGTGTCTACTTTAAAACTTCCTTGAAATCAATGCTAAGAAAGGCATCTAAATTTTGAAAATTTAGGGAAAGATAAATTTATTTTAAACAAAAAACATACCATAAAATCATGAAAACGTACTCAACATCACTACTCACAGAGAACTGTAAAACACAAAACGGTGAAATGCCACTTTAACCTCTTTGAATGCTAAAAGGTAAACAACTATTAACTATAATAGCATCAATTGTAGATCATGATTGTTATGGCTTGTGTCTAGTTGTTCCCCTAAAGCCTCTGACTTTCATGGGGCAGACTTCTAGAGTTTGTGATTAATTTATGATCCACTGGGATTGTGGGTGTGAGTACTACACCTAACCTGGGACAAATAGCCTGAATGCAATTTAACGGAGACAGATTTGCTCCCTGTAGCCATTGTTGCCATTATTCTTCCACTCTGCTCTTTCACAGTTTTGCTGTCTTCTACTGTCATGAACTGCTGCCCTCTGCCATGTGCCAGTCTGCCTTGGAACCAACTGAGTATGAACTGAAACCTCCAGTAACTGTGAACCTAATAAACATTTCATTCACTAATTTTGAGTGTCACATATTTGTCCCAACAATGATAGAAGAGTAACTGAAACAATGATCTTATTGAGATATAATCTTTTTATAAGTTTTTTACCAACATATCATTTTATATGTTTCTGTACTCTTTGCTTGAAGTCAAAATTAAATTTATCATACATGTTTGCTAAGTTAAAATGTTGCTGGTTATATAACTTATAACAACAACCATGGTATCTACAAAAACAAAGAAAATATTATTTTAGAAATAAAACCTGACTCAAACTCATATCTTTGTTCTTTTAACTAGAGTTGAATGCTTGTGACATAAGTCGAGAGTTCAAACATTTAACTCTAAACACAAATTGACATATGCTCTAAACATCATAGAAAATAGCAATGATTTCTGAGCTAAGTTAATAGTATTATTGACATAAATATGAATCATAATTTTTTCAGATATCCTCCATAGTCTATGGAGGATAACATAGACTATGTGTAAGAAATACATCTTGTTTTGATAATCTTCCAACCATATTTTGTATAATTAATTCCTTTCCATAGAAATATTAAAGGGCGCATTATTGACAATTTTTATGTTTTCCACACATGTACTCTAACACAAAAAGGCATATATTCCTTCATTTAATAAATTTAGCTAACAGATTTATTAGAAGAATCTGTAGAAAGTAGACTACAGAATGCCACAGCCTTCTTCTAGAAGTCACAGCATCACTCTACTGATGGTTTCTCCTTGAAGGCTTCTTTTCCTACAGCAGCACCCTGCTTGCCACACATGCAACACAAATGCCTGTTTCAGTTTTCTGTTTCCCCAAATCATGACACATGAATGGATTGAAAGATAAAAGGTTGCAGAAGTCTGGGAAAGAAAGAAAACTGATTCATCCCAAGAGACATTCAAACTCCAACTTGATAAGATTACAGTCAGAGAGTACATAGCAATTAATAGAAGATAGGAGACCACAGTTTTCAAAGCCTTCACATGGACCTTGGTGCTGAGATCTTGGGATCCATTCCTGTATTGAAGCATATGTCCAAGATGTTTATGAAGGGAATGGATTAACAACAGAAAACAGATGATGGATATAATAATAGGTATGAAGTATAGCACAGTGAGTGTGCTAATGATAGCCTTATTCAGCTCTATCTTCCAAGTCACATTTCCTTCATGCTTTTCCAGCCCCGCTGTATAATATATATAAATGGCCCCAAGTTTAAAAAGAAGAAATACCACTCCCACCCATAGTGTCAACACAACAACACTGTGAACTTTCTTCTTTAAGTGAAGGAAAAGAAGATTGGAAAAATTAGCTATTTTGAGCAAATAATATATACTGAGGCTAGTAGAAATCCAGATGCTATAATCATTGATTGTGATCCAGAAAATATAAAAAATATATCTATTGCTTAGAGGTGGATTAAACAAAGTTAAAAACAAATTTATGAACAATATCCAAAGAAGAGCAATCCTTGACAGAGCCAGAGCAGTGAGAATTCTATCAACTGAGGAGATCCTTTGTCTCTTCATCCAGTCTATGCAATTAACCAGAGAGATAAACACATTGGAAAATTTTCCAACGACAAACTCTGCTATTATAAAGATGGTCAAAATGCTTTGAAGAACATTTGCCATGATTAAACAAATAAAAAGAAAGCCATACCTAGCATCACTGTGATTTCTTTAAAATCTTCTTTGAGTTTCATGTAAGTTGGACTTTTGGATAGGCAGTTACATTTTGCCTTTTTCAAATCTGTGACCAACATCAAACAGGAAGGAACAGGTATATGCTGTGAAATGAATTCAATGATACCTCTATGGAAAACAGTGTTTTGCCAAACTATTCAAATGAACTCTTATTCCTCCTCCCTGTCATGGGTTGGTACAGATCATAACTGAAGTTGAGTGCAATACGCCTTCTTATTTGCTGGCATGCAAATAAAGCCATATTTTCTTTCACCCTTAAGCAACTTTTCCTAATTTCATCTCTCAACAATGTGTGCTCATCACTGTAATTGCCTCTTAGTAAAATTTTATGAGTCATAACATGAATTTTTAAATGGCTTGATGAAATTTTGTCATATTTAGAATCATCATCACTGTGAATTTACCTTTTTAATTCTAGCTTTATGTAGGAAGTTTCCAGTATTTTCTTATCAATATCCCATAAATCCTATAAATGACAATTTATGCCTATGAATAACTTTATTCTGAAAGGCTTTTATGTGTGCACAGGTATATATGTATACCCCAGCAACCAAAGAAATTGTTGTCTTGTAATCTCTCAAGTGGAAAATGTCTTTAGGGAAGCTTGGAGAGGTACTAGCAGAGCTTCTCCATTTGAAAATTTTTAATCTCATGATTTTCCACGTATATTTCTCATTTTTAGACCTTTATTAACTTTTCTATGGTCAATACTATTAATACAGCAAAATATTAGTTACTTCACTAAAACAATCAGTATTTTTTAAGCATTTTGTGGCCTCCCTATGGAATACATACTTTTCATTGTAGAATCAAGAATACTTAATATACAAACACTGAGATTTGTTTTTCACTGGTCAATTCATTTTTTAATTCATTTTAATATTGTTCAAATTAGTAAACACTATAATAAGCCTCGTGTTATAGATGTAGTTATCTAGAAGATTTTATACTATGAAACTTTATAGTAAAGAACCTGCAAGTCTGACTGCCAGGACAAAAAAAAAAAAAAAACAGTTTTGTTTTGCACAGCTCTGTCCCTGGGCTCAGATTTGCAACTGTTCTCTCCTTTAGAGTTACCATCAGAAAAAAATACAGAGGAATATAATGGCTTCTTTCAGTGTACTTTGAGAGAATTACGTACCTCACTCTGTAAAGTGTTCCTAATTTTTCCAATGTAGTACATGGAATGAGGCGAGATTACAAATCATTGATTTTATTTTGTGTTATTTATACTTAAAAGTTAACTGTTAGTGGTTCAGAATGTTAGTTATATGCAGAAGCTTACACAGCATATGCCAAGTCCCCAATAAATAAATAAATAAATAAATAAATAAGAAACTTATTTAGAAAATATAATAGATAAAAAGATAACTTTCTGTAGCAACTAGGATAGAAGAAAACCATGGCTAAAATCCTGTTTTAAATAAATTAGTTGTATAAGATAGAAAGATTAAGTGAACAGAAATCCAACACAACACAGTTTTTCTAGATGAAGAGTCAATTTTAATATCAACTACAAAATAAATAAATATTAAATAAAAAAATCCAAGCAGGTTTTTTATTTATTTGCAGAAAGGGAAAGAAAATATCAAAAACAAATATGGAAATGCAAAACGTTCAAGAGGCAAAATATTAGAATATTATAGCTTTTGATTTCAAAAGTCATTTATAAACTTTCCTAATTAAGATTTTATGGCACTACTACAGATAACTGACAGTGGTAGTGCCCACATTGTAGTCTCAGCACTTTCAGACACAGAGACAGAACAATCACAAATTCAAGCAGAGCCAGGAAAACTTAGCATCATAATAATGAAATAAAAATAGAAAAAAATTGATAATTTATCTCAATTCTAAAACCCTGGCTTTGAGCCCTCATATCTGTAAAAAAAAAAAAAAAAAAAAAAACACACACACACACAAAAAGAACATACATAGGCACATGCAGGTAAGTAATTTTCCTGGCACCATTTAATAATTGTGAAGCACTGTAGGTGGCCTATGCGACCTTGGCAAGCTGGGATCTGTGGGCCCAGCACACACAGGTGCAGAGTTTTCCTGGTGCCTGGTCCATCCATTTAAGAACTTGGGAGGACTCTGGATGGCTTTTGGCATGCTGATAAGTTGTGTCCCTTGATCCTCTGCATGTAGGTGTGGCAATTTCCTAGGCCTGGTCAAATCTTTTAAGAACTTAGGAGGATTCTGGTGACTCATGGGATCCTGGTAAATCTAGCCAACAGCCACCACAAACACTGAAGATTTGTTGAGTATCATCCCTTCATCCCCGCTAGTATTGATTGGGGTTGAGAGCCTTGCTAGGTTCTACTCTGATACCCACTGTCGCAGAAGCCTTACTGACACACATCTCACCACTCTCCCACCACTGCTAAGTCTGTGTGATTAAAAGGAGCTTCAGAATTTCCAAAGGAAAATAGTAAAAGGGAATCTTAATCCTCCAGCCACTCAGAACAAGTTCAGGAGACAGAAAAAAACATGAAAAGCACACACTTGAAAATTCTCCTTCCTTGGCAAACACAAATGTCTGAGTTCAATTCCCTGTTCCGAAAAAAACAAAACAAACAAACAAACAAAAACCCAACCAATCAAACAAACAAATAAACAGAAACAGTCTTTGTGCTTGCCTAAGCAGGTAGTTTAGTCCATTAAGGTATCTCACAAGCTCCTGGATTATGTTTCTTAATCCACTCTTCTCATTTGTTTCCTTTAATTGATGAATTTAGGTTGCTTACATTGATGTTTATAACTGACACATACTGGCATATTTCTGTCCTGTTATTTTCCTGCTGTAGGTTCTATACTTTTTACCTCTTTGTAATTCCTTGTTCTGTTTGGTTGCTCCTTTCTATTGTTGTTGAAGCTGTGGTCACTTCTATCCTTTGTATTCTTTGTAGTTGTTCTGGTGGTCATGAATTTCTTCTATGTTCTTTGTCATGGAAGGATCTGATCTCTGAATCTGATAGCTTTGCAAGGTACCTCAGTTTGAGTTGGTAGTTGTTTTCTTTCAGTACCTGAAGTACTTCACTCCAAGCTTTTCTTGATTTGATGGTTTGTGTTGAGAAATCTGTTATGATTTGGATGGGATTTCCATTGTAGGTGATCTGTTCATTCTGTCCAGCAGCTTTTAATATTCTGTCCTTTTGATTAATTTCTGAGATCTTGATTCTTATATTTATTTTTATTTTGGCTCTGTGGAGTTCTATATGCCCCATTTATCTGTATTTCAGTTCCCTTTTTCAAGTTTGGAAAATTTTCTGCTAGTACTTCTCCAAATGATCTTTTTATGTCATTTGTGGTATTGCCTGCTTCTTCATTATATCCATTATTCTTATATTATTTATCTTTGCATGGTCTTGAGGCTGCTGAATTATTTCCTTTGGTCCTTGTTAGTTTTCAGAGATCTTTCCATTCACATTCATTAGTTGAAACATTGTCTTGAAGGTCTGAAAGTCTATCTTCAGTGTCATTCAGTTTGCTAGCTTTCAGTGGAGGTCTTAATTTCTTGGATATCTGTTTAATTCATTATTTCCTGCATTGTTCATTCATTCTTTCCATCTTTTTTTCTATTCTCCTGTATTTTTTATCTATGTCTTCTTTAGCTACTGAGCCATCTCCCCAGCCCTAAGACTATGGTTCGACCTCTCGCACCAAGTACTGCCCCAGCTGCTCTCCCAGGGTGGGTTGAGCTAACCAGAGTCTGGGTGTGGTGGTGCATACCTGTAATCCCAGCACTGAAGGGGTGGTGGTAGAGGGCTGAAAACAGGAACATCACCATGAGTCCAAGATGCGTAATGAGAACCTGCAACAATGAAATACATTTGAAAAAAAGGAACATAATCCAACAATATGCTCCATAAAGAAGACGCACTTAACTCAAATAGAAATTCACCAACTGAAAGTCAAAGGAAGGAAAATAGTTCTCAATGCCACAGAAAATCAGAAAAGGAGGGGTACCTAGCCTGGTTGCAGACAATATCAGCTTCAAACCAAAAATCATTTGAAGAGATAAATAAGGTAACTACATACTTGTTAAGGGAAAAATGCAAGAGGAATGGATAAAAATTATACATGCATCCAATGTAGGAATACTAACTGACAAGACAAATTTAACAGACATGAAAAATCAAATGAACAATACTTGTACAGGGACTCTTTAATACAGCACTGTCACAAAGAGATAGATCAACTAGGAAAAAGTCAGCAAAGAAATAACAGTGTTAAAACAAACTTATGAAGAAATCAACTTGGTAGACATTTACAGAGTATTTCACCCAGCAACAGCAGAATACATATTCTTTTCAGCTGCACATAGGATATTTTCCAAAACAGACCATGTCCTAACACTCAGAGCATTCTTTAGTAAACGTGAAGGAATTGAACTTATCTGATGTATACTATCTGAGCACAGTACAATGAAACTGGAAATTATTGACGTAAACACATGGAAATTAAGTAACAACCTCTTAAATAACCAGTGGGTTGCAGGTGAAATCAAAGAACAAGTTAAAAAATATTTATAATCAAATGAAAATGTAGATACAGTTGCCAGAACCTGTTGGATACAATGGAGGCTGTCTTAAGGGGAAAATATATACTGATAAATTCACACATTAGGACAACAGAATAAGCCCAGCCTAATCTAAAAAAGCAAAAAAAAAAAAAAAAAAAAAAAAAAAAAAAAAAAAAAAAAAAAAAAAAAAAAAAAAAAAAAAAAAAAAAAAAAAAAAAAAAAAAAAAAAAAAAAAAA